>AFAN01000041.1:0-183400 GCA_000218505.1 Schrenkiella parvula | reverse complement strand
CAAAATAAAACGACGCGCAGTTCCAAAATTAGGTTTGATGGCTCCTTTATTTTCTCTTCCGTTGCCCTCAAATTTTCTCAGTTGCTCTCTCTCACTACTTTTTTTTCTTGCCAATTAGAAGAGTGTTATAAAATAAATTTTGTTCCTTCATCTATTAAGTATATAAAGATACCTTTTTTTTTCACCATTATATGCCATTTATATAAATTTACCTCTAAATTTTCTCTACAATTGAGATTCTCTTTCCTTTTTAAAGAAAAATTAGTTCAATCAAATTGTGTCCTCTGTGTTTGTGGGTTCATAATTTTCCCATTTCTGGAATTATAGAAAGAGAGAAACTCTCTCTCTCTCTTTCTCTCCCATTCATAATCCTATAGGTTCTTTCTATTTGTTTTATTACAAGAATCCTAGTTTTTTCTTGTGTGGGGGCTTCAAGGAGCTAGGTTTGATGATAATGTTGAACATAATCTCAAACCAGCTCCTTCTCTGAATCCATCTCTTCCACCATTGTTGTTGTTTTTCTGGGTATTTACGTTAGTTTCATAATCGCCAAAGGAAAATGAGGTGTTTCTCTTGCCTCAACACACAAACCAATGACATGAGAATCAACATTGATACCCTTTCTTACATGACCGATAATTCCTCAGGTTTTGAAAAACAAAAATTCTCCATCTCTACCTCTTTTCAATTTGTTGTTTTTCCTCTCAGAAAGTTTCATCATTTTTGATACTCATGTGTTTTTGCAGTTGACACAAGAAGCGATTCAACAGGAACAGTGTCGCAATCTGGCATCTTAGGTTAGGAATGTTTGGATGATTGTTAATTTCTTCAAACGTTTGAACATTTGGATGAAAAAAGAAAACAACTATTTTTTTTTTGGTTTTGTTATTCAGTTAATGGGAAAGTGAATAGCCCTAAACCCGGCGGTGGCGCACGGAGTTTTACGTTTAAGGAGTTAGCCGCCGCAACGAAGAATTTCCGGGAGGTGAACATGATCGGAAAAGGAGGATTCGGGAGTGTCTTCAAGGGACGTTTATATTCAGGACAGGTAAAAGCAAAAGTCTCTCTGTCCGTATTTAAAACATCTGAAATGTTGTTGTAAGAAATCTGACGTGAATCGAATGGAATCAAACGTACAGGTGGTGGCGATCAAGCAGTTAAACCCAGATGGGCACCAAGGAAATCAAGAATTCATAGTTGAAGTTCTGATGCTTAGCGTCTTCCATCATCCAAATCTAGTAACTTTAATCGGTTACTGTACTTCTGGTGCTCAGAGACTTCTTGTTTATGAATACATGCCAATGGGTAGCTTAGAAGATCATCTTTTTGGTCAGTATGTTTTACAAATCACCCCAAAGTCTGTTGGAGTCAAAAACATGTTCTTTACTAACATGGCTTGAATCTTGTTGTTGTTAAACTCAGATCTTGAGCCTGATCAGAATCCGCTAAGCTGGAACACTCGAATGAAAATCGCTGTTGGTGCGGCTCGTGGGATCGAGTATCTTCATTGTAAAATAAGCCCATCCGTTATTTACCGCGATTTGAAATCGGCAAACATTTTGTTAGACAGAGACTTTAGCCCCAAACTCTCTGATTTTGGACTTGCTAAAGTCGGTCCTGTCGGTAACCGGACACACGTGTCGACTCGGATCATGGGTACTTACGGATATTGTGCTCCAGAATACGCAATGAGCGGAAAGCTAACCATTAAATCGGATATCTATTGCTTCGGTGTAGTGTTGCTTGAGCTGATTACTGGCAGAAAAGCTATTGATTTGAGTAAACCAAAGGGAGAGCAGTACCTTGTTGCTTGGGTAAGTAAAAAAAACCAAAGATTATAAAACCAGGTTTAAACGGGATCTCTTTCTCTCGTTTAACCGTCTTGTGATCTTCGTGTTTGTGCAGGCTAGGCCGTATCTCAATGACCCTAAGAAATTCGATAATCTAGTCGACCCGTTACTGCGTGGAAAGTACCCGAAGAGGTGTCTTAACTACGCGGTCGCTATTACCGAGATGTGTCTGAAAGAAGAAGCGAATCGAAGGCCGAAAATAGGAGATGTGGTGGTGGCATTTGAGTACATAGCCGCTCAGAGCAAATCTCATGAAGCTAGAAGAACGGCTCGCAAGTCTACGGACTCTGACCGGTCAAGAGGGGAAACAAAACAAAGTTATTAAGTTGTGTGAGTCAAATGTCAAAACCTCTGGTAGAAATAGAGGGTTGCTGATAAGACCGCGTAATATTTGTTTTTGTTTTCTTGTTTCTTCGGAGGTTTTGTTTAGTCAGCTTTAAGAATGGTATTTGGTCCGATGAAGAAGGTAATTTTTTGCTTTTATATTTGGTTGGTAGTTATTATCATCTCCTTTTCTCAGTGTCACAATTAAAAGGAGAAAACAAACAAAACAATACTTCAATAATTATAAAAATAGCAATCTATATTTTAATGACGAAAATATTATGTTCTTATAATGTTTTAGTAGGATAAATCTAAGAAATATATGTAAACTTTTGTGTAAAGATGTGGTAGTTATGAAGTTTGATACTTTTTTTTCTCCCCAAATATCTAATTTGTAATACTTTCTTTTGTCTGGCTAAATATTTATTTATTTAACGCGGTATGTCTCGAATTCGAAACATCAACCTCAAATTAAATTAAGAATGTGACATACACGATACAAATAATATATAGTCAACCGTAAAGTTTTTTTTCTCTTTTTTTGTCGATAGTCAACGGTGAAATTATTTTAGTATTTTTTTCTCACAAGAAAGTAAATTGAATGTAATAAATGCAAAGTAGGTGACGAAAAGAATTACGCGGTGGACGTTCTACACATTATTTCACATCTATATAGATATTATATTTGCACATTTCGATTTATAATTTAAGCAGAATAAAATAACATCTGCCCACGTTTTCTACGTGAGCTTGTTCGAAGATAAACCTTTAGAGAAATAACATTTAAATAAATGCAAATCGAAACTTTCTCATTCATCGGTCTTATTGTCTTATTACTATTTTTTATATGCATATTTTAAAAGCTTTATTTTGGACCGTCAATAACCACACAATTGGGGAACATACCATAGAAACATGTCTTTTATTAACGACTTTGTCATCATAACTATAATTGTCAAATTGTCATGCTCATTGTTTCCCATTATATTATCGTTGGTAAAACAAAAATGATTCGAAGATATAAGGTTTTGAACCTCGTTTTTCATATATTTTTTTCTTATACAATTTCCTTATATTGTCACATCACATGTATACAGTTTACTTTACTCGGACCAGCCATTGCTATAACACTTCTTCTTGTTTTCACTTCTTCTCACTAGAAAAATTCTAAGGTTTCTCTGATCGGTATCGTCCATGTGAATGGTAATTTGGTAATCATATTTGTGTAATTTTTTTGATAGCAATCATGTTTATGCTAATTTGGTAGCAATCATGTTTAATGTAATTTGTTTTTAGCCTATAATACCAACTGAAACCCGGCTAAATCTTGAGGTAAAATATTTTTCTTATAGATATATGTGCGAAAGTCTAATTAGTTCAACAATAACGACAAGTAGGAGTTAAAAAGAGTGAAATTTTACATCTTGTCTCAAATCAACTAACACTCTAGACTCATCACCGAGTATGTTAAAAAAAAATTGCAAATAAGAAAACATGTATAGTCTTAATAGATATCTATGGTCGTTTATAGCAATTACTTTAAATTAAAATATATCTAGGAAATCTTTTAGACTTTATGCAATTACTTTAGTGTCTAATGCAACTTAACTTACTATACACATAATTTAACACAACATAGAGAGGAAAATAAGTATATAAATTTAAATGTCGACATTTCTTTAAGCTATGACTGTTTCCTGATCTGCGACCCAGCCACTGACTTGTAACTTATAATCACAGTCTCCCTTTGGTTCTTAAGTTTTTGATCCCGGACTTTACAATACATAAATTCATATTCCCTAAAGACTTGATCAATTCAGAGAAATAGAGATTGACAAATAAGTTCCATAATTTTTTTTAAAGACAAAAGTTGTAGAAAAACTATTAAATTTGTAATGACTGTGGGCATTATTATTAGGGTTGTGATTATTATTTTGGTTAACCGAGAGTTTAGACCCGTATATCCCTTTGGCCAGTGGACATGATAATTGTAAAGCTATGAAATGAGAAAACGTAGCAAATTGTTTTTTTTCTTTTCTTTTTTGTGCAACCAACAAATATGAATCATGACTAACTAACTTTGAAAATTTTGGTGATAAAAAATATCATCAATCAGCCAATCAAATCGAGGGGTTTTGCTATATAACGACGACGAAATCAAATAAATAGACAAACTTTTTTTAAATCAAAATTGATAATATATATACATATTCCAAAGAGTTTTGCTTGGTCTTTCCTCTCTATTTCTCGCCTCCTTCCTCCATCTTTCAGTTAAAATCCTGAGAAACAGAAAGGGAAGAGAAAAAGGGGGACACTTGGAGAAAAGTTTCTCTCTAATCTTATGTGATTCATAAAGCGTGAAGTGAAGATAACCCAAAACAGAGCAAAGTCAAAACTTGTTTTGTCTTGATGGGAAACTTTTGCCCTGGTGGATCTTCAAGTGTTCAACACGAACAAAGCCCTGTCTCCACCAATCCCCTCCCAGGTTCATACACACATATCTCTCTGTTTTTTGTTTTCTTCCAATTCCAAACACTTTGGATCTGTTTTCCGATCATTCATACGTTTCTTTGAGTGTTGAGATGAAAAAAAAAGAAGAAGCTTTCCTCAATATTGAAAATGTCAATGCTTGCTCTGTTTTTTTTTTTTTCTTTCTTTTGAATCGAACTTCTGTAGTGAAGTTGCAGTCTAATAAGATGGTGTGTTGATTTTACAGTGGTGAGAAATGTGCAAAACCCAGTAAACACAAAGCTTCCGCCGCCGTTAGTACTGATGCCGCCGGCTAGGGGTTTGCGACCAAATTCTCCGGCGGCGGAAACAAGACGGAAACCAAGATCCGTCAATAACCAACCTCGTGAAAAACCGCAGGAGATGACAAGATCCGTCAACGATCCACCTCGTGAAAAACAGCAGGAGAAGAGAAGATCCGTAGATAACTCGCCATTAAAGCCGGTCGAAAAATTAGGTGTAGGGAAAAAGGCAGTGCCGCCGAGCGGGAAGATAGTGACGCCGAATCTAAAGATGTTCACATTAACGGATCTTAAGACGGCGACGAAGAATTTCCGGCCGGGGTCAATGATCGGAGAAGGCGGATTCGGACAGGTTTTCAAAGGATGGGTTGAAGAGAAGACCTTAGCTCCGTCGAGGGCCAGCGTCGGAATACCAGTCGCCGTTAAGAAATCAAACCCTGATAGTGCTCAAGGCTTACATGAATGGCAGGCAAGTAACTCCAAATATTCCTCTCTTTTTTTCTTTTTCATTTGTTTTAATTTAATTTTCATTGAAATCATTAAAAACTTCTAAATGAGGCAATATTAGATTGGAAATATCAATTGTGCATATATATAGGAGCCAATTACGGAAAAAAATCATTTCACACTGGGATGTACGTACCATTTATGATAGAAATAACAAAAATAGTAGACTGGCTGGTCTCGTTTTAATGTCTGTTAGACTTGAAAAGATGCAATGCAAGTACAAATATTGGCAAAATAGGTTATAAAGTTTTGAATAACAAACAAAATAAAATTACATACTCTTTAAACATTCTCTAGAAACCATTTAGCTTGCTACTTGTCGTTCCGTTGCTCAATATAATGATAGGTTTTAAAACATATTTATATTTTAGTAGTACTGATTACTCGAACAAATCATATGCTATTAACGTGGCACTAATTTAGGGTTTAATTGTCAATAACAAAAAATAACTCTAAACGTATACGGTATAAATGAAAATAAATTAGATTCGGATCATATATAATTGAATTTCATGTACCAGTCTTTTTTTTTTAATACCTAAAAGAAGAAGAAGAAGAAGTCAATCTAACATTAAGCCAAAAAGAAGAAGACGTCGATGAATTCTCACGTTACTGCCTTAGTCAATCAAGAAAAAAAATGCATATATAATAGTCAATGAGATATACGTTGATATTTAATGATATGGTTGGATGTTTTCTTGTGTTGATGCGTCTAGATTGTTTTCTTCAGTCTTGTTTATCGACAGAAGTAAAGTAATCTTGACCTGATTATTGACAAGGAATAATGATAAATAAATATCAACTTATGAATGATAATGTGATATATGAGCTTAGTCAAATTTTATCAGTTTTTTTTTGTTTTTTTTTTGCAGTCGTATCGGATATGATTGTTAATGTGTGGATATCTTGTAAAATTGCAGTGTGAAGTGAGATTCTTAGGGAAGTTTCATCATCCAAATCTGGTCAAACTCTTGGGTTATTGCTGGGAAGAGAATCAGTTCCTCTTGGTCTATGAGTACTTGCCTAAAGGAAGCCTTGAAAATCACTTATTCTCAAGTACAATATTCTCT
The DNA here is from genome assembly GCA_000218505.1 of Schrenkiella parvula. Taxonomy (NCBI): domain Eukaryota; kingdom Viridiplantae; phylum Streptophyta; class Magnoliopsida; order Brassicales; family Brassicaceae; genus Schrenkiella; species Schrenkiella parvula. The sequence goes on along the minus strand of AFAN01000041.1, from coordinate 176,899 downwards.
CACTCATCCATAAATCACCTTATCTTTTATTTCGTTAGATAATTTATATAAAAATTTGCATGGTAATGTTACTGCAGAAGGAGAGGCGTTGACGTGGGAAACCCGTTTGAAAATAGCCATCGAAGCAGCTCAAGGACTTGCATTTTTGCATAACTCCGAAAAGAGTGTTATTTACAGAGACTTCAAAGCTTCCAACATTCTTCTTGATTCCGTACGATGTCGTTTCTCAAGTCATCTCTACCACTGCATGCTGTCTTTATTTTTAGTTGACAGCTTTTGCTGTTTTTTTTTTAATTGCAGAACTTCCACGCTAAGCTTTCTGACTTCGGTCTAGCCAAACTTGGTCCGATTAATGGATTTTCCCACGTGACCACTCGTGTCATGGGCACACAAGGTTATGCAGCTCCCGAATACATGGCTACAGGTACGTGCAATCTTGTTTGAAAGAACATCTTTCATTTATGCTTGGCCAAAAACATCATGTTTAATTGATGTTTAGAATAAATTACTTCATTTGAATCTTAGATTTTCATTTAAATGTTTTTGTTATTTGTTACAGGTCACTTATACGTACGGAGTGATGTTTACGGATTTGGAGTGGTCCTCTTAGAGCTATTAACCGGTTTAAGAGCAATAGACCCAAACCGACCATCTGCGCAACAGAATCTCGTGGAATGGGCGAAACCGGTTCTGACCCAGAAAAAGAAGATCCACAAAATGATGGACCCACGACTCGAGCACAAGTATCCAATATTGGCGGTGACCAAAACCGCCGCACTAATTATACGGTGTCTCGAGGCTGACCCGAAGAACCGACCGCCCATGGACGACGTACTCAGAGAATTAGAAATCGTGAGAACTATCAGAGACGAACGTAAAGAAGAGAGGCGTAAAGGAACCAATGGTGGTTCAGATAATAACCGGATTAATGGATATGGTTCACCGCACGTTCGTAGAACCGGTCGAACCGGATAGTCAAAGAGTCACTCTCTTTGGATATGTACACACTACTACATAGACACAAACACACATAAAACCTTTATTTTTTAAGAATAAAATGTATTGGTTTTTTTTGGGTAGTGTTTTGTTTTTACATTTTTAGACTTAGTGAAATATAATGGCATCTTCAAAAGAAAAAGACTTAAGTGAACTATTTGCTCTACAGTCCACACTATGACAGTTTAATTTTCTCCTGCAAAAACAAATCGTTTTTCGTTATTATAACTCTTATTTTTTTTTCAATATGATGTAAATCCAATTTCTATAGAAAATATATTGTTTACATTTTTTAGTTTATGGAAGAAATATAATTATCCAAAATGTGTATCTACATTTGCAAACCAACAACACATTAACAAACGTAGTAGTAAACAAGAAACATACACTTATTTGTTTCTAGAAGAAAAGGCTCTTTACATGTTTTCTCTCTGCCAAATTAAGCACCACCTAATAATCTTAAAAATAGTAAAGAAAACCTGTGAACAATGCTTACACAACACAAACTATATGTGACATCTTTGTCTCTTCTTCTTGTCAGGAAAGGCATCCACTGACAGAAGAACGTTCTTGTATATGTTGAGTAGAGGGTTGAAGCAAAAGCTTAATCGTTTGGCCCGGGAAAGATCTGCAAACATCTACACATTCCTCTACATCGTCGTCACATCTCAACAAAACCCATTCACTGTCTTCGTCTAAGTATTTCAGATCATATCTGCTCACATCTTCTATACTAAATCGTTTCGCTATTTCCCACAATAGATCGTTTAGCCTACGCGAGTTTCGCATCTTAAACCGGATCTTCTCCTCCTCGTAGCTTACCTTTATCCTCAGAAAATCATCGTCTTGTGATGATGTTGATGGTGATAACTGTGTGGCTGGCGTTTCCTTAAAAGATCTTGAGAGAGTCACTGTATCTTCTCCAGTCTTATTGGTAGGATCTTCCTTGTTTACTTGTGTTTCACTGGAACAGCTCGAGCTGTGGCTACACGAGGAAGCAGGGGATTTTGCAGGGTGTGAATGTGAAGAAGACAAGAATGTCGTCTTCTTGGATTGTTGTTGTAATGATGATGCTTCTTGTGAAGAAGCTAGATTTGGGAAATTTGCATAGAAGGAGCCTATAGGAAGATGATGACCTGAAACACCTTGGACCGAATCAATGACACGTTGGATTTTCTGAAGCGAATGACCAACTTTCTTGATCTTTCTTGATGGCCATCTCTGTATCCCATGCTGTCTGCAGATTCTCTTCAATGTTGTTGGACAAACTGAAACAAATTCATGATCAATAACAGATCTCTGATGAATTGAGAAAAATCAAGAATCAGATTGTAAATGTTTTACTTACCACCAATACTCTTGGCAGCATCTTTGAGACTCCCTGCAAAATACTGTCGAAGAACATCCAAAGTTATGTTTTTTTCGGCTTTTGTTCGCTTTTTCTCAGTCATTCTACTGAAACCACCAGCACTTGAGAAAGTCCTGTTCTCATTCACACTCAATACTTTAGCATTGTCAAAACCTAGCTCGCCCATCTCTGATGTTCCTCCATCAATGACTAGTCCTACGTTTTGCGGATTATGATTACCTTGATGTAATTCAGATGTATTCTCTATCTTTGGCAGTGTCTTTCCTCTTTCTACGACCTCGCTCGCCATTGAATCTCCCTCATCTTCTAGTTCCTTCTCCGTGACTGTCCTTAAGCTTCTAGGTACGTGCGCCATTATAGTCGAAAGAGCATTCAACATTTTCCTCTGTTCCTCAATATCCCGGCAATTCTTAGGCAAAAAGAACTCCAAGACGAAGTCAGCCGAGCCCGTGTGGATGCAGCGTAAGCGTATTGCGACTGTGCCATGTAATCCAAACATAGTTGCATGGTGAGAGAGAGGGTAGTCAGATTTCTTGTAGCTAGAGACATCAGAAGAAAAGCAAGGACCATTGGTCAAAAAGGCTTCTCCAACAACTCCTTGACCTTTCAAGAGATGGTGCTCAGAGCAAGCTTCGTGGAATTCACGGACTGTAGGATCACCGACATAGCAAGCATCATCGATTGTGGATACACAATGGATATAGTTCTCATTGTTGTGACGGCAACCGGTTTTGCTTTGTTTGAGACAAGAGACCCATGTTTGAGCTAATGGCAGTTTATGGGTCTCACAGGCACATCTCAAGAGGTTTCTGATTTCAGGTAATGCAGCTTGGTAGGGGACGTCAGGTCCCTAATTATCAGAATGATTTGGTTTCTTGTTAAGCAACCGCAACAAAGGTAAACAAAAGTGAAAAGTTAGAACTTTTACCTTTAGAGGAGGCGAAATCGGAACTTCTGTGCTCCTAAGATCAACTGCCTGTGAGTAAAATAACAATTCTTAAGGTTCCAAGAAAAGCATTTTTCAAAAAAAAGAGACATAGCAAATGAAACAAAACCTGAAGTGCTCTGCAGATGCTCTCAAGCTCAGGGCTCAATTTAACCATTTGGGTGGTCATTACAACCTCAATAACACCCAAGCAAATCTTACTACCTTGTTCAAACACAGGAATAGCCAAGGTGCCACGAACATCGCAGTCTTGAGCATGTTGGACTCTCGGATATTCCTCGTTCTTGAAAAACCTCACATCAGGTGTCCATTCAGGAACCTGCCCCAAGAAAACCCTTCCAGGCAAACCAACCAAGTCCTTCGAACTGGAATCAGAATTGGAATTTGAATCCTCTTGTTCAGCAGAGAACTGATAATTCACAGAGATCTCTCTGTAGTGAGCAAGCCTTTGGCACATTGGATCATGGCTAAAAGGTTGTTCCTTTGTGGTTAAAACTCGCTTACCTCCTCTTTCCACAGGCACCCACAACTGTATAAGAGAGCCGCCTCTCTCGCTTGTGAAATCTTTAATGTGTTTCACTGCTTGAACCAATCTGTCCATAATGGAAGAGCCATGACCACTTGGTCCAATCCACCACCGTCTGTTCAGGCTAGAGAGATCCTTACCTTGATGATGATGATGATCCTCAAGACTCGATCTTTCTGCACAATCCTGACCGTACATCTGAGATAAGCTAGACGAACAGATTGCTGTGTCTTGCGTTGTTGGAGACCACATGAAGTGTGAAGGATCAAATGGGGCTATGGAAGTTGAAGGACTAAAATTGAGGAAGTCAGATGCATCTGGTGTCTCTAACCAGCAACCTTCTAGAAGCAATCCGTCCATGAGTGCAGAATCCATAGCCGGATCCATGGGAAGAGAATTGTTTTCCATTGCTCAAATCAGTGAAGCAACATCTGAAAAAAACAGAGCAACCATTACAACAAGTTTCCAATAATAATTAGACTTTCTTCTTCTCTTGATTTCTCTCCAACTCTTTTTTTTCATATCATTTACATTTCAGAAAGTTGACAGAAATTATGAATCTTTCATCAATCCCAAGAAAAGTATAAAATGAACAAAACCCCATTTCAGGAGGAGAATCAAATCAAACAAAAAATCTTCTAAACAGAAAAGAACTGAGAATCAAGAATGAAAAACCCCAACTTTTGTTTTTTGTTGTTGATTCCTACAAGTTGGTAAAACTATACCCTAATCCCTTGTGGGTTAAGATATACTGATCTAACTCCAATCAAAGAAAGAATTAAAAAAAAGAAAAAAAGTTTAGCACTAATCTGATTCCTTCTTGATGAATGAAAAAAAGAAAAAAGAAAGATGAGACCTTTGATTGAGGTTTAGAAATGAAAACGAAAAAAACTCACAAAGACGTCAGATTCTCGGAAGATTCCTGAAGTAGGTATTAAATGTTTTTTCGTTTTTAATTGAAGAAGAATCTTGAACTGTCCCAAAAAGACCACTTGTCTTAAGAGACAGGAGAGAAACAGTTGAAACACCCAAATCTGAGGGAAAAGAAAGCTGTAAAGATGTCTTTGATGGGTATGTCCCTGGTGAAGAAGTAGTAAGTACCTCCTCTTCCACGGAAAATTAGAAAAAAAAAGAAGAAATATAAACGCAAAATATATAGATAAAAGACACTTCAATTATTATTATTTTTAAAAAATTATTTGGTGTCTTTATATTTCATTCACAACAGAACATTACTGTCTCTCTCTCTTTCTTTTCTCTCACTTCCAGGCTGCGTGGGTGTTGATGAAAATATCGGAGGATGAAGATTCCCATATTCTAAAGAAATATCTGAGAAATTTCATGTCTCGGGTAGTGAATTTCTCTACATGTAGTCTTGATTAGATATATTCAAAAATAAAAATATATTTTTTATGTAAAAATGTCAACTTTTCTCGGCCAAGGTTGAGAGAAAGTATCAAGGCACTTAGCATCATTGACTTGGAATCTTGATAGTATAAGTTATTAGGCAACGTTTTTGAGCCAATAAATAGAGTGACACAATTAATGATATTAAACAAACCATAAATATTAGTTCAATTCTCGCCGCTGACTTTTTTATTTACTTTTTTTTTATTCTATAGGTTATATCATAAATCCAGCAATACTGAAAAAGATCATCTCATCATTCTTGAATAGTTTGAATGTGGAGGAATAAATTAGAGGTAATAAGTTAATGGAATTAGTAAATTAGAGGAAAAAATAAAACAAAGGTTCTTCCATGTGTACACCCTCGAAACGAGAACTATTATTTAGTACCAACTTGTTCAAATTAAGTAAAGATTCTTAAAGCAAAGTTAAGCAATTACTTAAAGTTTTAATCAGAAAATAAGTACAGAAGTAAGAAAAAAAAACAAGTGGGGAGCAGATTTTGCTTTTCCCCTTATGGGTAAAATAAATAAAAACGAAAATCAGTATAAATTATTATTATTATTTAGTTTGTTAAATTGTTTATTTTTCATTTTTGGTGAGCGTTTGTCCTTCTGGATTAGAGGATAGTTTGTAATTGAAATGGAGGGCAATGTGTGGATATGTGATTCTCTTCCAGAAGCAATTGTGTTTCCTTGTTAAAATCATTTTGCAACTTTAGCTAAATATGTTTTTGAGAGTTTTAGCGAATTGGTCCATGCAAAACCGGTGGTTTTTGAAAACCGATGGTTCGTTTTAGATCCAAACTCGTACATCAGAAGATTGGGAAACATTTTTTATAAAGTAAAAACGATTAGAACACTTTCGTAAATGCTATTTCCAAGATTAATATTCTACTGATATATATGGAAAGTGAATAAAGGAAAATAAGTAGTGGATGAGTGGTTTCCCTCTACTTGAGTGTTGTCCTAAAACTCTCACTTAAGGGCAAAGAGGCTTATGTCACTGCCATTTTGATTACATACTTTGACTTCAACTAATTGATTTTTTAAATGTTTCTCCAATTATATAGTTAGGTTTTTGAGATTACTTTTCTCAGCTCTTATCTTTGACTATGAAATTAAAGGTTTATGAGATAGTTTAGGTGATGAGTTTTCATTTTTGCTGTTTTGTCGGTAACGTATTAGCTGACAACATTAGTAGATAACTATGGTTAATCAAATTCAAACCGAAGCTGACACAAACCATATGAAATAAATTTTAAAATCTATTTATTTATATATTACAAAAAAAAACTCAACCAGAAACCAGATAAACATACCATAGTTTCAGTCGGATTACAAATTTTTTTCCCATACACGATCTTAAGGTTTTGTAAACTACACACAAAACTCATCATCGGACTTGTAAGCGAATTTTATGTTACAACACACACACTACTAATTATTAAACACTGGCTTATTGTGAAGAGCTTACAAATATAAAGACATAATATAAAGACCTAACACAAACAAAGACACTAATAATAAATAAAAGCAACCAAAGTCATCTTCAAATGCTCGGCCTCGCACTAAGGCAGCTAGCTAGGTTTCGGTCAACAGATTGATAAGCCTGTAATAAATAAATAAAAAGACAATTTCTCATAATTTATTTTCGGAGATAATTTATTAAGAAAGCAACAATTTTATGATAAATTATCTGAGGTAAGACCAGTACAAGAGATTAAGATGCTTTGGATCTCGTGGGTGATGCACGTGACTCTTGTTGTTTTAAGGTCTATTCGTTTTTTCTTAAACTCTTGTTGATTGTAGATTTGCAGATCGGTTCAATTTTTTGGATCGTCTAATTTTATAAATTTTAAAATATATCCTCTTGTTTGATAGTATACAAAAAAGTAACAAAATTCGTTAACACTCGCATTGGTATATTAATATACATAAGAAGCTTTTTTTATGCTTTACCCTAAATAAACTTCAAGGTGGGAAATTTTTTTTTTTCCTAAAGAGCTTCGCCGACTGCTTCACTCTGCGACGCGTTTCTCTCACTCTCGCTCACACCCCAAGAGGTAAGCTTTCTTCGATTTTTCTCTTAGACAATTGTGTCTCGTTCTCGAAGTGAGATTCATAAACCTAAATGTTCTATTGTAAAAGCTTTCACTAGATTACCAGAGATCTAATCGTAATTCTTTCTTCGGGATCTACTTGTTTGCGTCGATTTAAATCGTTGTTATGACGTAGAGAAACCCTAATTTCGGCGTTCTTGTGCAGTCGCAGAGCTCGCGGATTGCAAGCAATATCGAGATTCAAGTCGAGGCTTCGAGTAAACGGATGTAAATCGTAGGATCCACCGACATCAGATCTTTTTCCTTTTGATTCATCCGAGATGTCGAAGTCGAACCATGAGGAAAACGGAGCTTCAATCGAATCTCAGAAAGTTCCAGAGACCAGCCAAGAGACTTGGCAAAGTGTTTTGCTTCGTCAAGCCTCTGTCTATGGTGTAGCTGCAGGGTATTGCATCTCAGCTTCTCTTCTCTCGATCATCAACAAATGGGCAATCATGAAATTTCCTTACCCTGGTGCATTAACCGCTATGCAGTACTTCACAAGTGCAGCTGGTGTCTTGTTCTGTGCCCAGATGAAGCTCATCGAGCATGACTCTCTGAATCTCTTAACCATGTGGAGGTTTCTTCCCGCAGCTATGATATTCTACTTGTCTCTCTTCACTAACAGCGAGCTTCTCCTCCACGCCAATGTCGACACTTTCATCGTGTTTCGTTCTGCTGTTCCGATTTTTGTTGCAGTTGGGGAAACGCTTTTCCTGCACCAGCCGTGGCCATCTGTTAAAACGTGGGGATCTTTGGCGACCATATTTGGTGGAAGTTTGCTTTACGTTTTCACTGATTACCAATTTACAATCGCAGCGTATAGCTGGGCTCTCGCGTATCTGGTGAGCATGACCATAGACTTTGTTTACATCAAGCATGTGGTAATGACGATTGGTTTGAACACATGGGGTCTTGTTCTCTACAATAACCTCGAGGCTCTGCTTTTGTTTCCCCTTGAGCTGCTTATAATGGGAGAGTTAAAGAAGATTAAGCATGAAATCACTGACGAGTCTGATTGGTACTCGTTTCAAGTGCTTTTACCTGTGGGTCTATCGTGTTTGTTCGGCTTGGCCATATCGTTCTTCGGGTTCTCTTGTCGCCGGGCCATTTCTGCAACGGGGTTCACTGTTCTTGGCATCGTGAACAAGCTATTGACAGTTGTGATCAATTTGATTGTATGGGATAAACATTCAACATTTGTTGGAACGTTGGGACTCTTGATTTGTATGTTTGGTGGGGTCATGTATCAGCAGTCTACCATCAAGAAACCGAATGCTGCACAAGAAGCCAAACCGCAAGAGCAAGATGAGGAACAAGAAAAACTGCTAGAGATGAAGGAAAACAAGGAGAGTAACAGCATCGAAATAAAGGAGGCTGCGAAATCAGAAGATAAAGTATGATCATATCAATCTAGTGAAGATAGTAAACAGATTCATCTCTGTCGATGGAAAAATCGTTTCCTCGGCCTCTCTCTTGCTTTATATGTTGATTCTTGAAGTGGGTGTCCATTGTCCTCTGAGTAAAGAAAAAGTTATGTGGAGCTGGAGGGTAAATTGCTTAGACGCTTGAGTTTCTTTGGTACTGCTACGATTTATCTTTTCGAGTAAACAACTATATTGTAGTTAGTGGTTATGCAATTCTTTTGTAACTAGGAGAGAAGAGTACTTCATTATTCGTTATTAAGTAAGAAGAATATATATTTTTCTTGTTTACATTTTGATGTGATTGATTGAACTAAGATTGCTTTGATTCTTCACAACGTGATGATTGTTTATAGGCATTTTGTTCAGTCTTTTTGAATCTGATTCGGATTCCTATCTGAGTTAGATAAAAGTTAAAAACAAACATTCTTTATTCGTTCTCTTTATGCCGAGAGCTGTTATCAGGCGATTGCGAAGTTAATTCGAACAAAGCTCGTCTTACGTGCTATGTTCTTAGCCAAAAGGAAAAAGGTAATAAAATTCCGTCAACAGCAGGGTTCGAACCTGCGCGGGCGTAGCCCAACAGATTTCAAGTCTGTCTCCTTAACCACTCGGACACATTGACAATGTTGATTCATATCTAAATTTATAAACATATAAACTCATTGAAAAGGGTTGTAATATTAGTGGAAACCAATTTGACCGTATGTCCCCAAGGAGACCAGTCGAAGCCAATAATAAGATTTAGTAGATGAATCCAATAAAAATACATATAATTTAACTTTGCAAATATCATAGCGTCTGTTATGTACTCGATAAAAAAGGCTCAAGAAAATTAGTAGAAAGTTTGTTAAATGTATGATCAACAGTTCGTGTTAAAATTAGTAGCATATAAAAAATCTCTCGGGCCAAATCAGACTCCAAAATCTTCTCTCGGGTTCGGGTATGTCGTTTATCTACGAGGAACCCATCTCGTTAGTATGAAGCTCTCTCTATTTCCTCAGGCTAAATAGATATTTCCTTTACGTCATGCCACCAGTTTATAAGAGGTCAGAACCTGAAACTGGCCGATAGTAATACGTTCAATAATATTCAATACTCCATCGAACTGGCCAGTCCTCTGATAGTGTAAGCTTTCATGATTCACATTGATTAGTAGTTCATGAAAGCTCGACAATTAATCAGCTTTCATACAGATGCCTATTCGCGCAATGGTTTATCAACAGATACACCATTTACTCTATTAACTTAAACCTAAGAACAATGGAATCAGCAAAGAAGCCGGTGAACGAGGAGAGTAGGAGATATATTACACATAGAAGAAGCAATCAGAGTTTGTTGGCAGTGTTTTGTTTTCAGCCAGGGGGATTGTTCTGATGCATATTTGTAGCAGGAATGTTGTGGAACTCCGTGGGGATTACGTTCTGAAACACAGCTGGGACCGTGTTGTGGAATTGTGCTGCCAATCCTGCCTGAAACGGTCTTGGAGCAGCCTGTAATGGAAAACCATCATAACACCTTCGTTTTTAACCACATGAGTTTTTTTACAAGTTCAACTAAATGTTACCCGAGTAGTTTGCATTTTGAATCCATACAGGGAAATAAACGTACCATATGTTGAAATCCTTCTTGGCTTCCCTCCCCAACAGTTCCAGATTGCATCACATGCTGCACAATGAAATGTAGTTACGCTACACATCATCAGGCTATGACAGCATAGCGAAAAATTGTTGTTCGTCTTTCTTGGCCGTGTGTATGATTTCATAGCCTATTGAGTACCCAACAAACAGTAATCGAAAATTCTGATACCACAGGGTAAAAGAAAAAGCTAACAGACCTTTGCTTTTTTAGATGTATTGTTTAGGCTACTTCTATTCTCCCTTCTGGTTTCAATTTGTCCTGAAGCATTGCCTGCATGCATGTTAGGCTCGGGTCCAATCTGCTTCGATGTGGATCCATATTGATTTTCTTCTTGGACAGGATCTCCTGGTTGAATTGCAGCTTCTTCGCACCTGGCGGGATGTTCGATGGTATTAACTTTAATAGCACATTGCTTCAAAGCTTCTTTCATTGCAAACATGGCGACATCATAACTTTCTTGGGAAAGAGATCCTTCTTCTCCTAATATAATGGCTCGCCGGCAAAGATCATTGAAACGACGGATATTAGACTGCACTAGTTCAAGGTTTCCGCTGATCTGATGCTTGTTCCTAGCTGCATTTGTCCATCTTTGCAACACATAATTTATCGGAATGGTGAAAACACCCGACATCTGGAGAACAACAATTGCGTGTCTACACAGATATCCCTTGTACTCAAAGGAACGGCAAGAGCAGTAGATATCTGACTTTGATTCATTCGAATCCACCAAATATTTCTGATCGTCTTCAAAGTCCTTAACGCTGTAAGTTGTTCCTTCCTCGCTCTCCTTCGTAAGGTGACAAGCAGCAGCACCCAGAACCTCGATTTGGAACTTCCTGAATATTTCATGGGTATACACAAGTAACATCTGCTTCTCAAAAGGTGATGGAGATTTCAGCTCAGGTGCTTCATGCCAAGCATCAAAATCTGCTTTGGCTTCCTCTTCATACCTATCTTCTAGCATTAGCCCATATCCTTCTAAGAATTCCTTAAGTGAAGTTTCAGCTTGAACATACCTATCAAACAAAGAATTTATGCTTTCTGAACGGTAACGCGTTGATAAACCCGCAAATGTTACTCCCCTCATAAAGGTAGGTGCCCAGAACATACGTTCCTCATACAAAGACCGCATCCACTGAACATCTCTAAGATGAAACTTGTCTATCAATTTCAACCACCTCCTATTGAATTCCTCCTCAGACCATGACCTGTATATACATTTGAACAGCTTCTTCATGAAAGTGTCTTGCCACATGCTCCAATAGTCCAGATTTCGAGGAAGCCGGTCCAGAACATGCCACAAGCAGTAGCAATGGCGAGTTTCCGGCAAGACCGCAGCGATTGCTGCTTTCATGGCATTGTTTTGGTCACTAAGCATTACTTTTGGCGTTGAACCACCCATTGCCACTAACCAAGATTGCATCAACCAGACATAAGTGTAAACTGTTTCATCTGCAATCAATCCACATCCAAGCAACACAGGTTGTACGTGATGGTTGACTCCAACAAAAAGCACAAGCGGTATCTTATATTTACTCACGAAATAAGTCGTATCAAAAGAGACCACATCACTGAAACTTTTGTAATCTTCAATCCCTTTTGCATCAACCCAGAAAACATTTCTCAGAAGATGATCTTCACTGAAATCAACTGCATAAAAAAACTTGGGATTCTCTTCCTGCATGCGCATAAGAAACTCAAGTAGGATCTGAGCATCGCCAGTGTCAATAATTAGACGTCGTCCTTTATCATGCTGATTCCTCATATAACCATCTAGAAAACTGAGATCATGATAAGCACTGAGATGTTTAGAAGCAGCCAACGGATTGTTCTTCTTTCGCCTGAGACGAGAATCGGAATTCGCAGGCTCTGTGCTTCTGTGGCTCCGGAAAAAATGGGCTTGCTCTGGTAAAAGCTCGTGATTGTGCTCTTTAACGAAACTGTAAACGTACCATTTTCCATCTGGTCTTCGCTTGACATGCATACTCGCTTTGCAGCCGATTTTAGGAGAAGCTCTAGGGTTAATCGCATCATCGGACTGTTGCTTGCTTCCATAGCGTATGCAAGAGAATTTGGCATCGATAAATTCCTTTGACGCCCTTGATCTACGGCTGCTCAATTTCGCTGTTCCGAAACCAACTGATTTCGCGTAGTCTTTGTAAAACAAATACGCATCTTCGTGAGTCTCGAACTCCATTTGAGAGACCCCAAAGCTCGAATCCGCACAAAATTCGATAGAGAATCGGTGGCTAGAGCAAGCGACACATATTGAGTAGCATAGATCAATAATCAAAGGGCCTTATTCATCTTCACTAAAATGGTTTTAGAAAGCTCCGAAGAAACTCAGAGACTACGATGGAGGAAGTTAAACATTTGAGAGAAGTTGGAAAAACACTTGAATTCAATACGAAGGCCGAAAGGTAGAGCGAAACAGACCGAGAAACTCCGACACGATATATTGGGCCGTATTGGGCTTCATTTTCTTTTTTTTAAATATCAAATGGGCTTTGGTTTTTCGGAGGATACTCTGGTTGGTTCTGCTAACCGGATTCTAATCATTTCTGAGTATTGACTATTGAGAGTGTGTGGACTTGAAGAAAAAAGAAAAAGGAAAAGCAAAAAGGTGAAGAGCCGTTAAGCTATGTCTTTTTTTGGTTGTTATCGTCAATTTTAAAGCTATGGTTTTTATATCTAAAATCATATATTATCTTGGTTAGATTAAAATAAACTAATTAGCTGTAGAAACAAAATAACCGAGGATATTTATTACTAATTTGGAAAAAAAATAAATTACGAGACGGTTGGTGGTCGGCGACATTGAAATACATGGACCATTGGACCGTGTAGTTGTAATAATAGTAAGGAAGAAAATAATGGGAGAATTTGAAAAGGCACATGCTGTAATAATATAGCCGTTGGGTTTCCGGATTCCGAAAGAAGGCGAGCTTTTTTCATCAGGGTTTTGTGAAAGGCTGCATCCAACGGCTCAGATTAACTAGCCGTTAATTAAAAAAACATAAAAAAAATTTCGTAAAAACAACAATTTTTTGTGTTGCGGACATATATCCGCTCTTCACGTCCTTCAAATCTTGATTACTCTACAAATCCTTTTTTCTTCTTCTTCTTTTTTTTTCCATTGTGAGAGAAAGAAGATTAAAGAGGGACTCTTGGAGAGAAACAAAAGAGAGACAAAGGTCGAATTTGTTTGCTGTAATGGGATTATTCTGCTGACAGAGAGAGAGAGAGCAATCAAGATCGTTGAAATCCAAAGGTGAACACTTTCATCTGGGTTTTATGAGATTTACGTCTTGTTCTTGTTCTGGTCTTTCTTAGATCTTTTAATCGCATCAAAGACCCAATTTTTTAAAAATTTGGAATTGTTGGGGTTTAACACAAGTTTCTGCGATCCCCAGATACGGATTAAATGGGTGGTTCAGACGAGAACAAACACGGAGTTATTGGACCCATGAATCTACAAGGTATATCGCAATCAAACAAGACTACCAAATTAAATCGAAATCCATCTTTTGTTTGGTTCTGTTGTTGATTTACTAAAAAGATTTAATTTGTTGCAAAAAAGGTGGTTTACGTGGAGGAAAGGTGATTCCGACGAATGGGCAGACACGAAGAGCACTTAGTAATATAAACAAGAACATCATCGAAGCTCCTGTTTATCCTTGTGCTGTCAACAAGAGACCATTAACCGAGTAATTTTATTTAACTTCTTCTTCCAATTAGTTTAAATCTTATTAAAAAAAAGTTGTATTAATCTAAAGACACAATTTTTGTCGGATTTTTCTTTCCAGGAAAAACGGGATATGCCACAAGAAGATTCCACCTGTTCCAGTGCATCGACCAATTACTAGGTTAGTAATTTCATCGACACTTTAGTCCTTTTATGCTTCCGTGTCACAATTGCATGGTGAGTTGGTTTAGGAGCTTCCTAATTTTTTTGTAAATTCTTGATTTGGTTTCAGGAAGTTTTCTGCTCAATTAGCTGAGAACAATCCTCAAATCCAGAAGGAGGTACCTTTTATATTGACAGCTACTGAATTTGGTATTTGAAAAATATGACATAGTTTGGGTCTAAATCTCATGTTTTTTCTTTTTAATTTCTTTATGGTTAGGAAAAAAAGCAATCAGACTCGATTTCGAACGAACCACTAGATAGAATCATAACAGATGTGGAAGAAGATGGAGACTTTAACGAGCCAATGTTTGTTCAACATACTGAAGCCATGCTTGAGGAAATTGACAGAATGGTAACAATAACATGTCAAACCCCTTTATTTTGCTGTCTGATGGAAATGCCATGAGTTATATACTCGGATGAGAAACATAATGTTTTATTTTGTATCTACAGGAGGGGATTGAAATGGAAGACTCGAATGATATTGATGAAGAAGAAGAAGAGTCTGTGATGGATATAGATAGCTGCGACAAGAAGAATCCTCTAGCTGTAGTTGAATATATCGATGACATATATGACTTCTACAAGAAAAATGAGGTAACTTTGGTGTTCTGTTTCTCTATCAATGATCATTCTGGTTTAAAAAATCAGTGATTGAAACCATTCAATTATTGTTGTCAGTGTCGTAGCTGCGTTCCGACTAATTACATGGAGAACCAACCTGACATTAACGAGAGGATGAGAGGGATCCTTGTTGATTGGTTGATTGAGGTTAGTAGATATGCACACAACAACAAAAACATAAAGTTGCTCTGGTTTTGTTTCGCGGAGATAGATTAGGAACTAACCATTGTTTTGACTTGGAATTTGTGCAGGTACATTACAAGTTTGAGCTGATGGAAGAGACGCTTTACCTCACAATCAATCTCATCGACAGATTTCTTGCGGTGCATAATCATGTCGCAAGGAAAAAGCTTCAGCTTGTGGGTGTGACAGCTATGTTGCTTGCTTGCAAATACGAAGAAGTCTCTGTTCCAGTTGTTGATGATCTAATCCTGATCTCTGACAAGGCTTACACTAGGAGAGAAGTTCTTGACATGGTATATATTTCACTAGATATATATCTGGTCATAAGTCATAACCATGGACGCTCTCTATATGTTAAGATGTTTATTTTGTTATGGGTTTGTTTTCTTGCAGGAGAAGTTAATGGCGAATACCTTACAATTCAATTTCTGTCTGCCAACTCCATATGTGTTTATGAGGAGGTTTCTCAAAGCTGCACAATCTGACAAAAAGGTTTGTATACTTTGATCATATCTTCTCAATTGATATATATAGAGAATCAGTTTATTATCATAAGGTGTGAAATGTGAATTTGTACTTTCAGATTGAGCTTCTGTCATTCTTCATCATCGAGCTTTGCTTAGTTGAGTACGAGATGCTTCAGTACGCTCCTTCTCAGTTAGCTGCTTCAGCGATCTATACTGCTCAATCCACGCTTAAAGGATTCGAGGACTGGAGCAAAACCTGCGAGTTCTACACAGGCTACACCGAAGAAAAGCTTCTGTAAGAACTCACCCAATCAAGAAGCTTTTTTACTAATATATTTTGAAAGTCCCATCAAAGTTTACAATTTCTGAAGCCATGATCAATCAATCACACAGGGAATGTTCGAGAAAGATGGTTGGTTTCCATCACAAGGCAGGGACAGGGAAGCTAACAGGTGTTCACAGGAAATACAACACATCCAAGTTTGGTTATGCTGCAAGAACTGAACCAGCTGGGTTTCTTCTGCTGTGAACCGACGGTTTAGGTCACACGGAATATATAATGACTTGAGACCATCTTAACACTGAAGAGAAAGAGAGAGAGAGCAACATAAGTTGCAAGTGGGAAATTTCAGAACACGTACGTATCTTTGTGTGGGTTTCACTTGTTTGGTTTTGAAATATCTGTAGATGGATTCAAATCTTTTCATTCTCGTTGCTTAAGAGAATAATAGAAAAGCGTTTCGTACTTAGGAATGCTATTAACTCTACCGTCCCGAAAACGGCACTTTTAGGGTTCTTAATTTCAACATATTTTTCCACCGTCTGTTCAAAATCCAAGTCAACATCTTCTATTCTTTATCAATCACAATCATAAATCTCAACATGATTTTCCGTATGTTTTTTGCAAAACAGATTTCTAATTATGAATAAAGACCCTTGTTTTGTGGACATGATTGACTTTCGTCTCGCCGAGGTTGACGTTGACTTATAATTGACTTGGTCGTAACATGGTCGCTGAGTTCTTAAAAAAAACATTAATGATTCAAGAACAGTTGATTAGATGGCCTGATGCGTGTGTGCAATATAATGGCAAGTCTCTCCCAAAAAAATTTTGATTGCACCATTTCTCACAAGCTAGTTGTGTTTGGAAGTTTTACATTTTTCTAAAACTATCATCATATAATAAAGAATCTTAGAAAGAGAATAAAAAATTTAGTTTGCATTTCTTTGTTGAATTAAGAAATTATCAGTATCCTTAATAAAATATATACATAGTGCAGAGGAAATGTATTAAGCTCAAAGAAAAAACGGAACAAGAAAAAATAAAATATGTATTTTGTCAATAAAAAAAGTCATTTTTATAACAGACTATTCAGAACTATTGAAGATTTTCAAATCATTTGAAGGAATTTCAGAGATGAAAAAAATATTTTGCTATTTTTATTCTCACGTTTATATCAATAAAAACAATATTTTGGCAGACAAGGTAACATGAAAGGCATATTTTGGCAGACAAGGTAACATGAAAGGCGCGAGTACAACTCTCATACACTACTTATATAGGTATGATGATAACAACAGAGAACCTGTTTTCTTCCGAACGTGCTGGTTATATACGCGGATGCCATTTAGGTCGTGGTCCAACCATGTCGACCAAACCATGAACTGCCGATTGCTACAACTACAACGTTTTATCTAGTACAAGTCGTGTCTTCTCGTATCATATGAGACCATGTTTTGTCCGGTTAATAACAGAAGGAATAAAATCGCTCTTAGGATTTTTTTTTATATAGAAATTATCAGATGATCCTCTGCTGGTGTCTAACCAAATATTCATCTTTAAGATTAAAAAGACTCGAGAGAATTTAGCATAGTGCTCTGTTCTACCAGAGATGTGGGAATTCTCAAAACGACCATGTGGGAAAAACATGACAACGTTTCAAACACATAATTAGTCCCTTTTTCTCACACTGTCTCTCCCTCTCCACTGGCTGTCTTCTTGTAGGAGATTTTGCTTACTGTGTACCCTAAATGCATAAACGACAAGCTGAAGATGGCTGCTTCTCCTGAATACTGAAGAGATTGTCCCATAGCCGAAGCTACATTTCGTGGGCTAACTAAACTATCTCCTCACAGGTGGCACAGCTCCCCTTCCTCCTGTTCCACGCCCAGTACCCTGAGTCTTGATGACATCATTCAAATTTAATCAGCTGCTATAAATTTTCAAACATTGTTTTCTTGAGCTGTAAATCCGGAACAGAAAGGACTTAAGCAAGGGAGAACTTACTTTGGCGCGCATTGCAACAGCTCTACCTCTGCCTACACCTAGTGACGAGCTCTTTCCCTGCATTGATCAAGTAGAGAAGATGTTGTTATTTTCCATCGTTTATAAAACATACATGGGTTTGATAATTATCTCTGATATCATTCGCGCGTTCAAGTAATATACCTTGATTCTAGAATCTAATCGCTTGAACATTGGAGCATTCTTCAGCATGTCTGGTATGACTATAAACCTGTCAAGATTTCCAAATAAGTCACTTGTCAGTAAGCTAAGCTGACAAGGATGTTCCAATAAAATGAATAATTAGGAAACAAGCAGATGTCAAAAGGAGTTAATATGGCACCTGACTTTGCTGCCTCGTATGAAGACATGCTCAAGCTGTGATACCTTACCATCCTGTTCCAGGGTATTCGGAAAAACCCGACAAAAGTTTAATAACACTCATCAAGAGAAGATATTAACTTTATCCAAAAGATACGAATCTGAAAGAGACATATTCGCAGCAAAAAACTTCAAGATAAAACATATACATTTTGAAATTTATGAATCAGGAACTCCGACAATTTCCTCCAAATATTTTACATGTTCTATGGTGAATCGTAACGGAGACAAGAGCTCTATCTTGAGCCGTCATGATACTACATAGTACAGATGCACTTATAAGTCATAATTTGAAAACATAAGCACGAACTGCACAACCTCCCTTCTCTACTACTAATATATGCAGGGTCTTAACTCAATCTGTAAATAATACCATCTGACGAACAACATACTCACATTATTTGGGAATTCACTACTGTGGTCACTATATTATCACAGGCAAGAACCCTGAAAATAGAAGTACTCTCCACAATCCCCCAAAAGATGCAAAACTAAGCAGCTAAATTTCAGAGTACATTATCAATTCTCGCAAAAATCTAGGGATTTCACAGCATTTCCATCAGCAATGAGCAAGAAACAAAAGCTAGGGTGTAGGAAGTACGTAAACGAGAAGAACAGAGATCTAGAGAGTAACTACATTACCTTGGCCGTATAGGTGATGTTCTCGAGCTGACAGTTCCAGTTATCCTCACACTCGATCAAGCTTCCTCTGTATAGCTCACCGCTCTTCAGCTCCGCGGTCACTACATGACCGGATGACTCGTGAAGAAGCTTCACTGGTATCCCCAAACTCTGGCTCATATCTTCCGGCTACTTCGCGGTTTTCAAAGAAATTCCGATTCACAAACCCTAATTGAAACCTCCCTTTTCTATTTTTCTGCAACCTCGGAAAAAATGATATATGGCCCATGTGGAAGGAAGAACAGCGTTTCAGTTGCTTAAGATTTGCGACTTTGTCATTAAATTACTCTTATGGGCTCATATATGTTGTTTGGATTGGCCCATTAGCTTATTAGGCCCAATAATTGAAGTTGAATTGCTTTTTTTAACATTTTACGCCCAAAACTTAGAACAAGATTATGCAAAAGCTCCTCTTAAATTTTTATGGTCTTCTTACTCAGATCCCCGTCACATTTGTCTTCCCAATTGAATTGGATCTTGCGTTTTACTTTTTGTTTCATAAAGTTTATATATTTCTTCATAAAGATTGTACAGATTTAATTAACCAAATCCACTTGTGATAAGTCTCTCAGATTCTCTAACAAGACGTGGCAAGGCACCAAGCTTCTTCATAGATTCTGATTCCTCATTTAAAAGCCAATTTTGTTACTAGTGACCATAAGTAATTAAACATTTCATACGAATAGTTAATTAATGGAACGTCACAAAAAAACAGAAAAAAAGTTTGCCTATATAATATAGATACAAGCTATAACACAATGTGCTTATTCACTTTCTACAGTTTTAGCTGGTAGCAAAACAAGCATAGATAAACATGGAAGGAACAATCCAGTGCTCAGCGAACTACGTCCCCCTCTCTCCGATTAGCTTCCTCGAAAGAGCCGCCGTTGTCTTCGGCCGCAGAACCTCCATCATGTACGGTGATATTCAGTACACGTGGCACCAGACACATGACCGTTGCATCCGCCTCGCCTCTTGTCTCTCCGACCTTGGTCTCTCCCGCCACGACGTGGTAATAACAACATTTATTAGCAATACTTGAAAAAGATATATATTATTTAATAATCTTAATATTAGGTGGCTGCTTTGGCGCCAAATGTTCCTGCGTTGTGTGAGCTGCATTTTGGAGCTCCGATGGCTGGAGCCGTACTTTGTGTGTTGAACACGCACTTCGATTCCCAAATGCTTGCGGCGGCGCTCGAGAAAACGAAGCCAAAAGTCTTTTTCGTTGACTCAGATTTCCTCTCCATCGCCGAAGAATCTCTCAGTCTCCTGTCAAACATCACCACCGAGAAACAACCTCTCATCATCACAATCACGGAAAATCCAACAGAGAAATTAAAACACGTGCAATACGAGGATTTTCTATCCTCCGGAAACCCTAATTTCAAACCCTTACGACCAATCGACGAATGTGATCCAATCGCGCTCAACTTCACATCCGGAACCACATCGACACCCAAATGCGTCGTGTATAGCCACCGCGGCGCGTATCTAAACGCAACCGCGGTTGGTGTTATCAACGAGATGAAACCAATGCCGGTTTATCTCTGGACCGTTCCCATGTACCATTGTAGTGGGTGGTGCTCTGTTTGGACAGTCGCGGCTTTTGGAGGAGTCAACGTTTGTCTCAGGGAAGTCAACGAACGAGTTATATTTGATAGTGTCGTGAAGCACAAGGTAACTCACTTTGGTGGCTCGCCTGCGCTTCTCAACATGATAGTCAGTGCACGGGACTCGGTCAAGAAGACGTTCCCATGGACCGTTCAGGTTATGATCGGCGGATCCCCACCGCCTCCTGAGGTATAGATACAGTATTGCTTAATTATACTGTTTGGGTTGGGTTATAAGTTAAACCCAGTTATGTAAAATTCAAAAATAGAAAAATTTACCCTAATACTTCTACTGATTGGCAGATCATTTTGAGACTGAAGAAACTAGGGTTCAAAGTGATGACAGCTTTCGGGTGCACAGAAGTGTATGGGGCAGGAACGGCATGTTTATGGATGCCTGAATGGGAGACTCTAGATGAGGAAGAGAGTTCGAGGCTAAAGGCAAGACACGGTCTCAACCATTTCGCCATGGAGGCTGTCGATGTGGTGCACCCAACCACGATGAACTCGGTTCCTCACGACGGGAAGACGATAGGGGAGATTGTTCTCCGGGGAAACACCGTCATGAGCGGTTACTTCAAGGACAAGGAAGCCACTGAGGCGGCTTTTCGAGGCGGATGGTTCTGGAGTCGCGACATGGGTGTCATAGATCCTGATGGGTAATTAAAATGAATCATAACGCATGAATTAAAATTTGAATATTATCTCTTAGTTATCTAATGTTGCTTTATACATGCATGTTTCTTTCAACTTGCAAGATATATACATCTAAAAGATAGGTCACAAGATGTTATAACTTGCGGCGGAGAAATTGTGGGATCCACGGAGATCGAAGGGCTTCTCTACAGTCACCCGGCGGTTTACGAAGCAGCGGTGGTTGGACGACCCGACGAAGCTTTAGGAGAGTCGGTGTGTGCTTTCGTGAAGCTCAAGGAAGGAGTTGAAGCGAAAGAGGAAGAGATAATTGAGTTCTGTGAGAGAAAGCTTGGGAACAAGAACATGAAGATGGTTCCAAAGACAATAGTCTTTTCCGATCTTCCTAAGACTTCTACTGGTAAGACTCAGAAGAATGTTCTGAAAACGATTGCTAAGAATATGGGCTATGTTCCGTTGAAAGCTATGGAGTGAGTGAAGTGATGGTCTATCAATGCTCCAATTAAAGTAAATAAACAATGTATACTAACTATCGAAATCAACATTATCTTCGACCGATCTTCAATGTATGCACAAAAATTAACGAAGCTGCCTTTCTAATAATACTCGTAAGCTGTGTATATTGTTAGTAACTTAGAAACACCTTTCACAAGTTTTTGCTAACTTTATTCATATTTCAAAAATAAACGTTTAGATGTATAGTAAACATTCAGCTTTAAGGAATTATTTTTGAGAGAAACATAACTTAATTTTTTATTACAAAAAAAGATAAAAATATTAGGAGATTTATATTTCTTCCGTCGATTAAAAAAAAAAGTTTTACCCTTCTTCCTTCACTGGTCAGCTTATTAATTAAAAAAAGTAAACCGGAGAGGAATTGAAATGGGCTAACTGTGAGCAATAACGGCCCATCAATTGTTTTACGATCAGATTGCAGTGTGTTTTTTGATAAATCTGTTTTTTTATTCGTTTGTTCTCTTCTCGGCAATCTTCTCTTGACATGTTCGCATCTCTTGTGCAGATTGTTAGAACCAGAGAATGAGATCGATACATAAGTAAACATTACTGCAGTGAGTTCCGATTAACCGAAGAAGAAAGAAGAGACTTTCGCTTACAAGGTTTAGTTTTGTGAAGTAAGTTTTCTCTCTTTTTCGTATGTTTCTGTCGATAAGGAATCAAGTGTAACAATTGATAAACCTAATTGCTTATATTTCTATTGTAGTTGCGATATATATCGTAAAGTTTTGATCTTTTGAGTTGACTGGTGTGAAGTAAAACCCCCAATTTTTGGTGCACCTCAGCACCGGGACTGAAAGCGCAATGTACAGAGCTCTGTAAGTTGTTTCGTCGAATTGGGTTTTGTGTTGCCTACTACTTTAATAAATGTTTATTGAGCTTGCTTCTCGTTCTCTGCAATGCAGGTGGCGTTCTCAATTGCGATTTATCGTGGGCTCTTCGTCGTCGAAGTTAAGGCCAACTGTATCTCGGGTTAGCTATCTATTCCTTGTTTTGCTTGGGATTTGTTAATGATTAGTGTTTCTTCAATTGATTTCTTCGTTGTTTGAAAAGATTATAAATTGATTGAATGGGGATTTGACTTTAGGGACGGGGACGAAGTGGAATTGATAATGGGGCTGGTTGTTCTTGTTCTCGTAATGTCACAACATTGATGGGTATGTCTGATTTATCCTCTTTTTATGGTCTGTTTCTCTCTCTCACGCTCTATTGATCTTAAAGGCGACATTTTTGTGACGTCAGAATGCATGCTTCCATATGCAGGTAATGAATTCATTCGATGCCAAGATGAGTCAACGAGGATGATCTTACAGGAGCAGATTGTTGATGCACTTCGTTCTGGAGAGAGGCCTGGAGCGTCTGCTCTGCTTTTAAAATTAATACATGGAAATAATTCACTTAGTGCCGATGATTTTCATGGCATTCTAAAGTATTGTGCGCGATCACCGGATCCTGTGGTAAGTTGATATATGAAAAATCCCGAGGTTAGGTTTGTCTTTTGGTGGATAATTAAACTCTGTTTGCACCTGTCTCTAATATGTTGCACAAATTCGGACTTCTCTATCCCTGAAATTTTGGCAGAGCTGAGATGTACATTTGTGATTAGCTTCTCTTAAAGTATACTATACGTACCTGAAGGCAGTAATTTGTTCCTGCAGTTTGTCATGGAGACTTACAGTGTAATGTGTAAGAAGGAAATTAATCTGGACAGCAAATCTTTGTTGTTCATAGTACAAGCCCTTTGTAATGGGGGACACTTGGATAAGGTATAAATATTCCGATCGAATATCCAGTATTTCCGTACAGTAACTCACGTTTATCTATTTATTTTATAATTTGTTCAGGCGTCAGAGTTTATTCACGCTCTCGGAGAAAACGATAGTATCTCTCCTCTTTTGCCCGTGTATAACTATTTTCTTGGAGCCTGTGTAAATACGAGAAATGGGAACTACGCTAGTAGATGTTTGGAATTGATGGGTCAACGGAGAGTGGGGAAGAACGAAATAACATATGCAGCACTTCTCAAGGTTAGTCAAAGACATATCTTCCTTTGGTGCCTCTTTTTTTTTTCCAAGAGCTGTTCATCTGCCAACTTTTTTATTTGGATTGTAGGATATTTTTCCGTTATTTTTTTCCAATTCATTGAGGTCTCATTTGCATTGATCTTTCCTTCTTTTTTTATCTGATTAATATTATTTTCAGCTTGCAGTTTTTCAGCGCAACCTATCATCTGTTAATGAAATTTTGAAACACTATGTCGACCACTATAGTCTGAATATACTTTCGCTCAGAAAATTCATATGGTCCTTTACGAGGTTGGGGGATTTGAAATCAGCATATGAATTATTGCAACACATGGTGACCCTAGCTTCAAGAGGAGAGCTCTTTGTTAAATTCAAAAGCGGAAAATTGCATTCCACAAGACTGGATATCCCTATACCATCAAGTGGTCAAACGGGATCAGAGAAAGTTGCTTTTGGAGTAAATGATCATGCGGTTTTGCCAACAGTGGATGCTCATGGAAAGAACATTCTGGATTGCAAATCGTCTGATGAACAGAGCAATGACATTGAGTCTTCTAATGTGGCTCTGCCAAAAGGTTACAATAATATTCCTGCAACTAGGGTCCTAAGGTGGTCGTTCAATGATGTGATTCATGCATGTGGACAATCTAAAAACTCTGAGCTAGCGGAGCAGCTAATGCTGCAGGTATCTACTACTAGTTTCCCATTTATCAATTCCTCGTCCTTATCCACTTGCTATTCATTGGACGTAATACTGTAGTGTTATGCAAAAAACCCTCGTAGAAGATAGTTGCAGCATTAAAAAAGTTGAATGGGAATTTTGAAATTTTTGTCTGTGGCCTTGATTGAAATTCTCAAGCTTTTATGAACATTGATATCAGGTCTCTATCATTCTTGTTGGGCTGTAGAATTCAGTTATATAGCTGGCCTCTGAAAGTCTTTTCTTTGGTTCCGGTCCTGCTTTATGATATTTGGTGAAGATCTCATTTCTGACTTTCTTTTTATTTACGCTAATAGATGCAAAATCTTGGGTTGCCACCATCAAGCCACACATATGATGGTTTCATTAGAGCTGTTGCATTTCCAGGAGCATACGACTATGGCATGACACTGGTAAGAGTTTATGTACTGTACAAGCCATCTTTTTCATTATTTCTTTCTTTATGTAGTTCAGCTTTTTTCTTGTAATGATTTTTCTATATATTTCTTATCTCTACGCAGTTGAAAGTAATGCAGCAGCAGAATCTGAAACCATATAACTCAACTCTTGCTACGGTTTCAGCCTATTGCAGTAAGGCCCTTCAAGTTGATTTAGCTGAATATCTGCTGGATCAAATATCTGAATGCTCGTATGCATATCCTTTCAATAACCTTCTTGCTGCGTGTGACTCCTTGGTTAGTTACTCTAGATACCTATTTTACCTTATGGTGTTTGGTTATTCTAGTACATGAGTTGGAACTAGATGCCATAGAAGTTTATAAAAAAGATGTTCATCCAAAATGTTTGATCTTATCATTATGAGTTGTTGTATGTGTCCATATTTAGTAGATACTTTTGTTCGGTTAATTTACCCAAGTCACTGTGAGTTTCAGTTTCTTACTGATGTTTTTTAGGATCAACCAGAGCGTGCTGTCCGAGTTTTGGCCAGAATGAAACAGCTAAAGCTGCGACCTGATATGAGGACATATGAACTACTCTTTTCGTTATTTGGTAATGTGAATGCACCATATGAAGATGGCAACATGCTGTCACAAGTGGACTGTTGTAAAAGGATAAACGCTATAGAAATGGACATGGTGAGAAATGGTCTACAGCACAGTCCTATATCAAGGCGAAATGTGGTTAGTTTCTACTCTATGTAGATAGTTCTTAATATGCGTGGGGCTTATGAATCAGATGTGATATTATTCAGTTAGACTGCAGGCTGGAAAACCCCTTTCGGGGCGATACTATCAATCTTTACTTTGTTATTGTGTGTGTGTTATCCTCAGAACAATGAACTTATCTTATACCCTTTCCCTCTGTCTTTTTTAGCTGAGAGCCCTCGGAGCTGAAGGTA
Organism: Schrenkiella parvula; assembly: GCA_000218505.1. Classification (NCBI taxonomy): domain Eukaryota; kingdom Viridiplantae; phylum Streptophyta; class Magnoliopsida; order Brassicales; family Brassicaceae; genus Schrenkiella; species Schrenkiella parvula. The sequence continues at coordinate 151,092 of AFAN01000041.1, read as the reverse complement.
TGGTGAATGAAATGATCAGGCACCTGCAAAGAGCTGAGAATATATATCTAGAAACGCCTACATACAACATAGTGCTTCATTCACTTCTTGAAGCAAATGAAGTAAGTTTTCATTACTAGCTCTTTTACTGTTTTCATTCCACCAGCGTACATATAGTGTTACAATATTGATCGTTATCCTAAATTGACATGCAGACTAACATGATGATTAAAATATTCAAACGTATGAAAGCATGTGGCTACCCTGCAGACGCTGCTACCTACAATATAATGATCGATTGTTGCAGCATCATTCACTCTTATAAATCAGCTTGTGCCCTAGTTTCCATGATGATTCGTGACGGGTTTTCTCCAAAAGCGGTTACGTTTACTGCTCTGATGAAGGTAATTATCAGATGATCCGATTATAAGTTTAAAAGTTGGCTGCCATCGTTTTTCAAGAACTTCGTACTAGTACTCAATTCAAGATGAAAAGAATCCTTAACATATTTTCTTGAACATTCACATTCACATTCAGAACTTTCTTATTTATCAGTGGAATTTGGCTGCTTATCGCCGTCCATTTCTCTGTTTCGATTAACTAAAGCTTTGTATTTCCTATTAGATTTTGTTGAATGATGAGAATTTCGAGGAGGCACTCAATCTCTTGGACCAAGCTGCATCAGAAGAGATACATCTCGATGTCTTATCATACAACACCATTTTGCGTAAAGCATTTGAGAAGGTAAAGATTTTTGCTGTAAATAAACGCTGAAAGTAACGAAAGCAAATAAACTGCTTCACTATACACAAAACTTGTATCCACAGGGAATGGTTGATGTGATTGAGTACATAGTGGAGAAAATGCACCGAGAGAAAGTGAATCCAGATCCATCAACATGCCATTTTGTTTTTACTTGTTATGTGGAAAAAGGGTATCATACGACAGCAATAGAAGCGTTGAACGTTCTGAGCCTAAGAATGCTCAACGACGAAGTCAAAGAGAGTCTTCAGGAGAAGAAAACAGAGCTTGAGGAAAATTTTGTCACGAGTGAAGACCCTGAAGCCGAAACAAAGATAATTGAGCTGTTCAGAAACTCAGAGGAGCATCTTGCAGCTGCACTTCTGAATCTAAGATGGTGCTCGATGCTCGGTTCCCAGATTATATGGTCGGAAGACCAAAGTCCATGGGCAAAAGGACTATCCAACAAGCATGATTAATGGGTGGTTTTCGTCTCTTTCTCTGCCGTTTCACGGAAGCTGCTATGTTCTGGTTTTGCTGTTTCATATACAAACTGGTGATTCTAACCGGTTAACCAGTCTGCACCACGATTAGAAACATTTTTAGGCGTTTACAATACAAACCACCTAAAAACCAAGGCGGTTTGAGTTTTGTTTTTCCGTTTAATTTTATTTACTTTAAAGATTCAACTACTAGAATAATAGAGGAGCCTAGGTTTTTTTTTTTTTTGTTAACACCGTCTTTTACTGTTTTTAGCCGATCTAATTTTCTTCTTATAACGGGCAAAGAAATTTAGCTGCATCTTAAAACTTGGTTATCCTAAGTTATAAATCTCTTCTCTGACTATAATTTTAATCATTTTATAACTTTCGATTGACTAAAGAATATAGACGTGTTGTATTGTGAAGTTGGAGAGTTTATATCTGTAACAAGAGTTGAGTGTGAATGCAATTGGATGTTACTCAAAGCTTGTGTGATGCAGAAGCATGTTAGAGAAGCTGAATATGGAGATGTCGTATCTACATAACTCCAGCAGCCAACTCATGGTGTTGTTGGATTCTTCGGCATTCAAAAGCTGTCTGAGTATAATTGTGATTGAGGATTTCCTATTTTGTTACTAAAAATCGGGCGACATGAATTTTCAACACTAATCAATTATAATAATAATTGTTGTTAAGAAGTAAATACTCATTTATTTGAACAAGTAAATATTCATTTACATTCATAAAATGTACATATTAACACGATATTTATTTTTTCCTTAACTCTTTTTTAAAATGTAAGACCGAAGTAGCTCTCTATAAGAAAGAGAAGTGTCCCAAAACAAAACTCGATTTCTCTCTCTGATTAATAGTTTGTTTGTTTGTTTGAATGAAAGAGGAAACTAGAATGGAGAATATTGTTGTTGTCGCAACCATGATTTGTGATTCTGAAACAGTTACATTGTATAACATGTTTTGATTCCAACCTCTCTTTTCTCTCTATCTATCTCTCTTTAGGCTCAAAGCGGCGAGGAAATTGCCGCGGTGGCCACCATGAGTTTCCAGCGGCGGCGCTACCCTTACTACAACCGTCTCCGCCGCCTCCTCCCACTCGTTTTCGCCGTCTCCCTATCTCTCCTCATTCTCTTCGCTTTCCTCTCCTTCCTCGCCCCGCCCCCGGGAGATTCCGATCGCCTTCCACCACGCCTTCGTTACACATCCGTACTGTCTCTATCACTCTATATCTTATAAATCCATTTCTAGAGATTTTGTGCGAGCTTTTGGTTCGTCCTGATAAGCTTGTTTTCTCGCTTTGCGGAAGCAGATTAACATCGGAGCCAATGATACGATCAAGTCAGCAGGTTTCCGAGTTCCGGTTAGTGGTTTTCTTCTACTCGCGAAATTCTGAAACTTTCAACTTTGTGAAAATGGCTGGATCTCTATTGCATCTTCACCAATGGGTCATTGGGTTTGTGTATTTTTTTCTGACCGACAGAGAGATGGAGGCAGATCAGATCGTGATATTTGGCGTTCACGAAATGCTGAATTCTTTTACGGATGTAGCAATGCGAGCAGCAAATTCTCAAGTGCGTAAGGCTTTACTATTGGATTCAATGGTAGTGTCATTGGTGACGTTGATCTTACGAAAGTAGGAGACTTTTGATTAGCTGGAACCAGAACTAGTAAGGGTTTACTGAATCAGGCGTTGATTATTAGTGAAACCAAATCTGATTTCTTGTCTGCAGCTGCGAAAGCTGTGACGAGAAATGATCGATACCTGGCAATCGCCACCAGCGGTGGTTTGAACCAACAACGAACTGGAGTGAGTTGTTTCACTTGTTTGGTTTATATTTTGTTCTAGTGCAATTATACTTTGTTCTAGCTCAGCTGACTGAATTTCAAATGCATCTTTCTACAGATTGTAGATGCAGTTGTTGCGGCAAGAATTCTAAATGCTACTCTTGTTGTTCCGAAGTTAGACCAGAAATCTTATTGGAAGGATGCCAGGTTCGGCACAGAATAGCCTTACATATTTTTCTCCTAAACCAATGTCAAAAATTATGTATCTTAGCCAGTCTGTGCGTTTTGTGCAGTGACTTCTCGCATATTTTCGATGTTGATTGGTTTATGTCGTTTCTGTCGGAAGACGTTAGAATTATAAAGCAACTTCCACTAAAAGGAGGGCGAACATGGAGTCCAAGTAGAATGCGTGTACCACGTAAATGTAACGAGAGATGCTATATTAATCGGGTTTTACCTGTTCTTCACAAAAGGCATGTAAGTTTCCTTCTTCTCTCAAGCTTTTTTCTTATTGCATTTTTTAGCATTTCCGTATGGAAAAATGTCTAAGCAAATTGCTTGCTGTCTTACTCTTCGATCGACTGTTTCCTGGGTGTCCAAATAATTGTACTCACAAGTCTTACCAGTTAGTTGGTTTTGTTACTTTTCTTTTCTATGGTATAGGCGCTATTGGTTTATATCCTTCTTTATATTTCTTTCGTTGATTATTAGCATGTTAATGTTTGTTTCCAAACATAGAACGTGTGTGCATTGTTTAATACACGGAGAAGTGGTTTGAATAAGCATCTCGTTATAAACTTATATCACTTTTGTCTGTAATTTGCTTCAGGCAGTTCAACTGAACAAATTTGATTATAGACTTTCAAACAAGTTGACAGATGACTTGCAAAAGCTAAGATGTAGAGTAAATTACCATGCTCTAAAGTTTACTGCTCCTATTCTTACAATGGGTAATGACTTGGTCCGGCGCATGCGATTGAGGAGCAAACACTTCATTGCTTTACATCTAAGGTAGCACCACTTACCATCTTTAAATCTTGATATTTCTTCGCTTTTTCACTTTGTTACTGAACAAAGGCATCGTACTGGGGATAATTAACATGTAGCACAGCTGAAACCTTTTAGCATCCCCTCATAGGTTGGGTTAGTTGGTACTTCGAGCATCCTGTGGTTACTGCTGTTATCTTTTTCTTTGGTAAAATTCAATCCTCTAATCAATCTAATAGAGGTAGCATCCTCAAATGAGTAGAATCGGATGCATAAACCTGTGTACCCTGGAGTTCCTCTAGTAACTCCTTTTGATATGACATTCTACTCAACGAGGAATCTTTATGATATATTACTTTTACATATAATCTAGAAAATCTCTTGATGCAAGCGATGATGGCTTTGTTGCAGGTTTGAGCCTGATATGCTTGCATTCTCGGGATGCTATTACGGTGGTGGTGATAAGGAAAGGAGAGAACTTGCAGCAATTCGGAAACGATGGAAAACATTACATGTAAAACTTATATTATATTGTTTTTAGAAGTTAGATGCAATTCATTGTATATCAACAAGCAACTAATGACTAATTTTGCATCTTTGTTGCAGATTAACAACCCAGAGAAACAAAGGCGACAAGGAAGATGTCCGCTCACTCCAGAAGAAGTCGGACTGATGCTTAGAGCTTTGGGATATGGCAGCGATGTTCATATATATGTCGCGTCTGGTGAAGTATATGGAGGAGAAGAATCTTTGGCTCCTCTGAAAGCACTCTTTCCACACTTCTATTCAAAGGACACTATAGCTACAAAGGAAGAGTTAGAACCTTTTTCTTCATACTCTTCGAGAATGGCTGCGCTGGACTTCCTTGTTTGTGATGAAAGTGACGTATTTGTAACCAACAACAATGGCAATATGGCAAAAATATTGGCTGGGAGGAGGTACTGAAACATGTTATTCTTCTTCTTCATTTACAGTTCTTCTCTTTGATGGAAATGCAACGTTTAAGCTTTGTTCGATTTGTTTCGGTGATGGAATTACAAAGGTTGAAGCTTTTGGTGATATGAATTTGCAGGAGGTACTTTGGACATAAACCCACAGTTAGGCCGAATGCAAAGAAGCTTTACAGGTTATTCCTAAACAAAGAGAACACGACTTGGGAGGAATTTACCTCTAGAGTCCGTTCGTTCCAGAGAGGGTTTATGGGAGAGCCAAAGGAGGTAAGAGCCGGTAGAGGTGAATTTCACGAGAACCCATCCACATGCATATGCGAAGATACAGAGGCCAAGGCAAAGGCGCAAATAGAATCTAGAAAACTTGGAAAGAAAAACAAATCGGCAAATAAAGACACAGTAGTAACGGTAACCAATGATGATCAAACAGAAGAGGATGAGCCAGATTGGTCCGAGCCAGACTATGAGGAAGAACAGAGTGATCTTCAAGATAGAGGATTGTACAATGGGACGAGTTTAGATTACGATGATCCATCTACCTCTGATGAGCCTGAGCTTGAAGAATTGCTATCGGACTAGTTACATTCACCATTGAGGCTCACATCATTACACGGAATCTCTCCTCTGCTTGGACACTTCAAAGTGAATTGTCCAAACTAGGGGTTAAGCCTTTTTATCAGCAATTCGCATCAAATGTCTCCTGTACATAGAACTGTAATCGCGATAGAGCGTCCTTTGTTTCTCAGGATCAGAGAAAAGAGCCATTTTTGTTTCAGTCATATTTTAGCAATATTCAAAATCAGGGCTTGACCAAAGATGTAGCTAAAAAAAGAGGGCATATGTAGCATTATGACAAGATTATCACTTACTGGTATGATTAGTTGATCAGAATAATTTCTCTATATAAACTGAATTATAGCAAGTCTCTCTAGCTTCCTTGACTATGTATCAAAGAGTTTTGTTTTCCATCATCATGTGTGTAGTTTTAAGGCTCCGATCATATACATATACAGAATTAACGTATAAAAAGGACAAAATGCGACGAGTGATACGGGATGACCAGAGACATGAGTAAACATGTTTCAACAATTGTACAATAGTAGTAGTTTTTGTGTCGTGATTCTTATAAAAAAAGGTTGAAAATTTTGTATAAAATGTTAAAATATGATAATGCAACTTCTCAAGAACTTCTCGGAGCTGGTGCATGAACCTATCTTCTCGGCAAGAAAGGCTTGACGGATTCGATCACAATCTAACATAAGCAAACACCAAAATATTAATAGAGTTGGCGCAGTAAATGGTTAATCTTTTTAGTTCTCCAGAGTTCTTTAGGTTCTTAGTAGAATAGTTAATTACCCTGCCGTCATATGACAATGATGCAAAAATCCAAGGCTCACGAGAGCTCCAAGCGAGGCCTGTGACAACAATTGTGTTAGTAATTTCATGCATTTTTAGTGGAAGAGTATTGGAACTATGAACTCAGTTTGGTCCAAGAGCATTTACCATACACACTGTCTTCGTAGTCGGTATAAGAATTTAGCAATGGATTCACACGCTGACGTGATGCTTCTACCGAGCTGCACAACATGGACATTAGAATAAAAGTTGGAAAAATACAAACAACTGGGTGCGATGATAAAGAGAGTACACCTTTCTGAGGTTTTCTTCTCACTAGATTCTGAAGCAAACCACAAATTGACAGCTGAGTCTGTCCCAACGCTCTGTGTAAATCAGAAACAACACTTTTAATATATACAAAATTTTCCCTGGATTATTTACTTGCAGCCTGTATTGCCATTAGTTGATATACTATTAGTCAGGTAAAAGCATCATCCTAATTGATCCAGAACACTTCAGCTGTGCTAAGAAGGTAAAGATAGGATGAGTACCAAAATTAGTTCTTCATACTCAGGGTTACATCTAACGGCCCATGTCCTGTAAAACTTGCCAGAAATAACGGTCATAGGAGAGACAAATTCCAGGTCCAAAGCATAAGGTTTGTGTGTATGTGAAGCAGAATCATGGAAGGAAAAAGAATCAAAAAATGAACATAGAGCTAAAGTTACCAGTGTGTATGACCAGGGAGCTCTTGGACAGGAACCTTAGCTTTCCGAAGATCCCAGATATGTATGCCAGATTCATCATCTGCAGTGACCTACGTAATAGACAGTCCAGCACATAAAAGACACAAATCTACTAACATTTTTTATTAAACTTATATGTGCAGCTTGTTTTCTCTCGGTGGATTACAATCGTAATTTTCTTTGTTGCATTGCTTGGCATCATTTAAATGCTTGCATACAGAGTGAAGTCTTACCAGTATATGTTCTCTCTTGGTGTTGTAATCAACATTACGTACATGGGCACGTTCAATTGAATTAACATTCCTGTAAACATGCAAATGCAAACATATCAAACTCAAACATAAAGGTATCTGATTTTGGAACCCAGAAACTAATCATGACAGACTATTGGTTAGGTGAAACCGCTAGTTTTGCATGCAGGAATAGACTATATATAATTTCATGGGAACATAGGATATGAACAGACGGTTACGTACTTCATAGTCCGCAAGTCCCAAAACTGGATAGATGATTCACAAGTCGCTGCAACAGAATTCACATCATGTGGATTCCATGCTCCACCAGATAAAGAATGCCGCATGCCAGCTGACTCCTTAGATAAAATCTGTAATTAGCATAAAAGCTATTAAGTGGAAAGTACCCAAAAAATGGTCTAGAAACACAGGATGGAAGTATGTTTGAAGGGTTTTTTCTCTCTATTCTCGTAGCTCAAATAACCTCAGCACTTTTCTTTGAACAGTCTAAACTCCACAACACAAGGTTTTGTTCGTCCATGCTGATTAACTTGTCAGATTTTCCAGAGGGACACCAAAGAACGCTGTTTCAACAAGAGGAAAAGAGATTCTTCATGAAAATGAGGATAAGAAAGTAACAGGGCTATTCTAGGAATTTTGGACCACCGCACACATTCAGTAGACAGACTGCTGAAATTGTAAACCATGGACTCACCAATTAATCTTACCAACATGTGCATCAAGGGAGGCAACACACTCCAACGTTGATGAATTCGACTGACCATAGGGCTCGGGAATCTGCCATATTGCTGCTTCAAATGCGTCGCCTTGAAATGGAAACAACATTGTAAGCCTTTGACATTTTCAATTTTCGAGCTCTGGTTCCGCCAAACATAAATCTTTCAACTATATATAGTTGGCGGGATGAAACATAGTTCCATAAACTGACAAACGATCCTTAAAAGTAACATACATTCAAGTGCAAATGCATAGTCTAAAATGTAAGACAGTTCCTTTCCCGCCTAACTATCTAGCCATCTAAGCAATATAGATTTCCAAGCAAATATTCATAGTCCAATTTCTCACTTTTAATCAACTCAAAATAGCCTTTCGATAATGAGAATTACCAGTGGAGAAGACAGTAGAGAAAACGCGTTGATCGAAAGGACAAGAAGCAAGGTCCCATATCTCATTGGGATGCGAAAACAAACCCTCGCAAATCAGCTCAGATCCACCCGATGACAGACGAAGAAGATGAACCTAAAACTCAACAATCAGAATCTTCCAATTAAGAAGAAGACGAAACAGATCCGGAGAACGAAACATTGCAATCGAAGGATCCATCACCTCGTTCTCTTCTTTCAGGCTTAGGGTTCCAGTGAGGAAGGTGGTGTGATCAGTATCTGCTTTCACATCCGATATACATCTCGCCTGAAAAAACAACAGATTCTCCCATTGAAGAAGCTGTAAAATGGGAAAATAGATCTGACACGGAGACGATCGTGAGCTACCTGATACTTCAAACCGTAACCAATACCCGATGATCCTCCTTGCATTGTGGTCTCACCGCCTGAGCCAACGTACAGACTCAGGGAGAAAGTCTATCAACGATTTGCCGCTCTCTGATTTTGCTGGTCAAATGATTAATGGGCCAATTTTAAGACACTAAGCCCATTTTACAATTAAGTTAAAAGATGGTTTCGAGCAAATGATCTTAATGGGTCAATTTTAAGACATAAAGCCCATTGTACAATTAAGTTAAAGGTGGGACAGTTTGCCGCCGACTAACGCGGATGTTGCTCATCAGCCACAGGTCGAAATTCTGGCAAACGGCAATGAGCACTGAAAAATCCTATTCCGCCTTCAGTGATTACCACCATCACAACCTATTCCACTAAATAAACGCTTTTCGCTCTCTCTTATTTACTTTTAGATTTCATCGTCAAACAAAACAAATATTTTGAGATTTTTCGACTTCTTTGCGTCGTAAATTTTTCTTTTACCAAGCAAGACAAGCATTGGAGTTAGGCGTTTGGCGATTTCTTTTGGCTCTAAAACACCTTCAATGGTGTTAGAGAGGCAATATAAAGAGAGTTCGTTATATTCAAACATGTACATGTTCTCTTTCTCTCTCGTCTCTCGACATCATTATTGAGTACCGAGATGCTTATGAAAATAATCTCCTGGTCATCGATCATATTCTATTGTTCCAATATTCTGATTTCCATCTAATAATCATACCAGCGTCATTTTCATAAGTTTGTGTTTAGGAGCAGTAAAATTATGAAGAAAAGCCACTCACGGGTTTTCTCATTCAAACACAAGGTTTTGTTCGTCCGTGCTGATTAACTTGTGGCCTCATCGCCTAAGCTAACATATAAATTTGGGACAAAACCGGATTTGAGATATTGGAGATGTTAGTCGAAATTTATTTATAAAAATTATTTTATATATAAAAACTTATAACTAAAATAATAATGATATAATAAAAAAACTAAATAAAAGTAATTAACTACAAGGGTTACAGCTAAAACACTGCTTACTTTCCAAAGACAAACTGCTTCTAAACTATCGCTAATTCGGACTACTACCATTCACTGCTGAGAAAAACAGTTGTTTAAGGAGCGGCACCGATCAGTGCATTGTTCTTGTTATCAGTGTCTTTTTTTGGTTTTTATTTTTATACAATTTATCATATAATTATATTTTATAAATAGTATATGACGTAGATAACATATACAAAAATATTTTCTATAATATTTTCTTTTGTAATAATAGTTTATAATATATTAATATATATAATCATAATGATTTTTTCTAAATATAAGATCTTAAAAAGTATTTGCCGCTTTCTGATTTTGCTGTATTCGAGCAGATGATTTTAATGGGTCAATATTAAAATACTTGAGAGAAGCCCATTTTGCTTCAACAGCTTATCCATATTGAATAATTAATTATTGAATTCTACATGACAAAATAAAAAATTAGTGTCTAGATAAATTATTATTTCTATGTTGATAAAAGAGTAATAATATATTTCAGTTTAAACGATGTGATTGAAATTTTTTTATAAACTTTTATTTAATTAACTAGATTTTACATGTGAAGCCAGAATAATCACATAGAATCATGGAGAATAAAGAAAGAAATCTTATTGGTTTATAATGTCATGAAGAAGAAAATCTATTCATAGCACGTATACCCAATCTGGAGCCATATCTTACACAATTCAAAGACATTTCTATGCATAGTTATGTTAATATATATGAACTATTAAGATATTTTTTTCTTAAAGGTGAACATTAATAAAAGATAATACAATGACCCCATTATGAATATCAGAATATACACACGTTACGGTCAATGGTATCTATGAACTGTTGACAATGAAAAAATACTTTACTTTTTTCCTCTTGTTAAAATTAAAAAATAAAAATAATTTTCTTGCCACCCAAAACCCCAACCACATTTTTCACTAAGTAATCCTTCATTAGTATATGTCAATACCCGCTATAAGTGTACCATTCTACACACATTAAAAAGCCTAGTGAAGAGTTAATACGTTTATATATTTGAACTGTTGGAAAGACAATGTGACAACTGCCATTTTTCAACAAAATAAAGACTAAAAAAAAGAAAAAAGAAAAGACAATGTCATAACTTAAATCAACTATACACCAAATTTTAGCAAAAAATAATCATAACTTACATCAAATATTAAAACATTCATAATTTTTTTTGTCAAACCACCGAAGAAACGTGAGAAACAAAAAAAAAGAACGGTAATACTTCCTTTTTAACGTAATCAATACGTATCAATTTGAGTTAATTATCGGTTTTTATATGAGTCGATAACTTATAGAGAAAAGAAAAAAAAGAAATATTGAAGAAAAAGGGAAAATAAAAAACTAAATCCCACGCTGAAAGTTGATATCACCTTCCACTCCAACAAACCAGCGCCTCTCCAAATCAGTTCCAAGTTTCAAAAAAAAAAATTAACGTATAAAATATCTCTTGGCAAATGAATCGCGTGTGAAGAATCGACGGTGGTTATTTTCTCAGGTTTAAGGCTGCGATCACTTACGCCGCCGTCGAATATCCGTCGTCATGTACGTTACCAGAAGAACCTCCGACGTCGATCGCCGTCTTCTCCCTACTCTCCTCGTAATTCCTTGTATCTCCCTCCTCCTCTTACTCTCTCTATCTAGCCTCACTTTTGATCCTTTCCCTACTCTCGCCCCTATTCGTAACCTAATCTACACTCATACCCTAACCGCCACCACCGGAACTCCCGATTTTACCGCCGAATTATCCGATTGCAACGCTAGCCACGTGAATACGGCGGAGGAGATGAGTAATCTACGGCGGAGAAAGAGGGAGGAGTTGGTGAATTCGAAGATTGCGGTGTGTTTGGTTGGAGGAGCGAGGCGGTTCGAGCTCACTGGACCGTCGATCATTGAGAAGATCCTTAAGGTTTATCCTAATGCGGATTTGTTTCTCAATAGTCCTCTCGATCAAAATTCGTTCAAGCTTCGGCTGCTCAAGGACGCACCGAGGCTAGCATCGGTTCGTATCTTCGAGCCTAAGCCGATCACCGAGACTGAGCCAATGGTTCGAGTCCTCACACCCATGAATTCGCCCAATGGCATTAAGGTAAATTATCAAGTCTATTAATTTTCTTACCTTCAAAAGAATTTTTCGTTACTTAAACTTAAAGGGTATTACATGAAAATAAAATTCGAAGAACAAAAAAAAGGAGAAGACAGAGGTCAACAGGGGTCCGTTTAGTTGGAGAGGTTTAGGGTTGGTGTAACTGTTTCTTGATCCATACGTTACTCATGTGATGAAATTTTTTTTGTATGGTGGATGTATTTGGTTTGGTATTTGATGTTCTCACAATCTCACCAAATGCATTACTTTTTCCTGGTTCTTCTATAACAAAATAGCGTTTTGCAAATGTTTTTTTTTCAAATATGACACTATGGTATTAATTAGTAAACAAACTTTTATGTGGGTACGTACTTAATTGCATCTTTCTCGACTCAGTTTCTATAATTTTTTGTTGGTAATTGTCATTGTCTCGCAGCAACTTTCGTTCGTAGACTTGTTAGTCCCTAGTAGTCCAAGATTGAAATTGACTCCTTACCTTTCGGGACCCACTTTTCCACATAAAGAAGATCTTGATTAATTTGACAGCTTGTACTCTGGTTTTCTTGGTATTTTTATTTTTTATTTATGGTAATAATTAATCATGAAATGGTTATTGCGTCGCATGATGATGCAAATGCGTGGTGAACTGGCGTGATGATGTTAATGCGGAGGCTTTTAGTGTATTTTGGTTTTAAGCATGCATAATAATAAGCATATATACAGGATTAAACATTGTTGCATCTAATTTTTGCACTGAACATCTATAACTCCAACAATTTGATGCAATTTTACCTCTTGTTTCGTCTTAAATTAGGAGTGATTTCGGTATATGTTATATTCGTGTTAAAAATTGTAAAACGAAAAGTAATTAATTTACATAAATTAGCATTTAGCATTCCTAATATACTCAAGTGTGTTCATGATTTTGTTATTCATTTAAATATACTAGTCATCACGGATGTTGTTTGCTTCTGAGATCTGTGTTTTTTTTTGTTGTTTTGGTCTGAATGACAGGGCTTATTGCAGTACTTCAATCTCGTAGAAGGCTGCATCACATTGATAAAGGCATACCAAAACGAGAACAACTTCACATACGACTGGATAGTCCGGACCCGTGTTGACGGTTACTGGGCTGACCCTCTCGACCCGGAATACTTCATACCGGGTCAGTACCTAGTCCCACCTGGATCATCCTACGGTGGCCTCAACGACCGCTTTGGAGTCGGCGATCTCAACACCTCAACGGTGGCTCTCTCTCGTCTGTCTCTCATTCCCGACCTCGACTCAGCCGGTTTAACTGGTCTCAACTCTGAATCCGCCTTCAAGGCTCAGCTCTCAACTCACCGTGTCCCTTACGTAACCAAACCTCTCCCTTTCTGCATCATGACCGATCGGACCTATGAGTTCCCTCCATCTAGCTACGGAGTTCCTGTGGCTGCGCTTTCGAGCCGCGGACCGTTGAACGGTGCCAAGTGCCGTCCATGCACGGTCGCGTGCAGCGGCTCGTGCGTGGCGGAAGTAATGGGACAGCTGAATATAGGATGGAGCTGGACGGAGTGGGAGAACGGGACGATGAAGCTGTGCGACGCACACGGAGAATGGGAGGAAGGTTGGGAGAAGATATTTGACGGAGTCGCCGGCGAAAAGCTCGCACGTGCGAGGAAACGAATCGGAGGTTTGGATACAAGGAGATGTGTGGAAGAGTTTGAAGAGATGAGAAAAGTGACCGTTAAATGGGAAGCTCCCGCGTCCGAACAGATTTGTATGTTGGGCTTAAGACCCAAGTAGAACAAGTCATTTTTCGGTCCAAGTCATTTCGCTGACAAATTTTTCCAATTTTCTTTAGTTGTTTATCCTTTTGTTTGGTTGGGAAACAAATATTTCAGGTTAATTTGATGTTAAAAAAAAATAAACAATGTGTGTTTTATAAATATTTATAACATCAGACTATATAAGTTACAGTTGGAATTTCATTTAGGGCGCACGTTGAGATATGAGCTGAACCAGAGATCTTCTTTGCTGTATTTAGTGCAAAAAAAAATTTAAATGATATCGAGAGATAGACTTGTATTTGATACCACATGGATGAAGAACCACAAAATCTATTCGGAAATTGAACCAGTTACAAGATTCGATGTTTTAACTTCGATTTTGTTCATCTCTTCACGCATCGTTACATGTACACACTTTCTAACGAATAAATGAATGATTTATACTACTTGACACTTCTCCTATGGGTTACAAAGACGGCCCAACCAGGCAATATATAACATCGATATGGAGTATATAACTAAGTTACCTAACAGCTCACGTGACCTTGCATTTGGCAGAAAGATTGGAATCTCGGGCACATCACGCGAGGAAAGATGCGAATTTCTATATATCGACCGTCATATTATTTTCGATGAGCACCTATGGTTATAATTATGTTTTGTTTTATATCAGCTAATTTCATGCAAAAGGAGGATCGGGAACTTATCATTTTATATAACTGATACACTACACATTTTGTTAATGATATATACACAAAAGAATATGTAAACCATCATTTTTATTTTTATTTTGTAATAGAAACCCCTAAACCAGCCGACGTTTCAATGAATGAAGATGATTTTCGGTTCGACGGCTACTCGACGGTGCTGCAAAACATTTAGGAATATTTCATATAATTAGATGAAATACATTTTTTTATCAACAATATTATTACGTGGGTTTGAATCGTGATAGCATTTGTACAAAATACAAATTACTAGAGTATATGTCATGGCTATAAAGGACAGGTTATAAAACCGTTAATTATTCTAAAATTTAACTAAACCACTGAGAATTTTATCATATTAAATTGGAGAAAGGCAAAATCCTATTTGTACGTATGAATAATGTAGAATCAAACAGATCCCCTTCTATACAGATGGAATTAAAGTCTATCTGAAAACAAAAATTAATTGTTCAATATATGCAAATTATTAAAGTATAAACCATTAATGCACAACATAAAACTTTATTTAGAAAGTTTATAATAGAACCGATGGACCGTCTTAAATGTTTTTAAGCAAATTTAAACTGGCGATCTTGGTAAAGTATATTGAGATCTAAATCTTGTATCTTCACGCCATATAATGACATAACATGATTCATGATCATCAATAATTACTGAGATTTCTAACATGTTAAATTGGAGTAATCATATGCATATATGGATTCCATCGATCTAAACACTTGAATCGAGAAATATCTCTAAAAATCCTATCACAGAGTCTGTGTGGCTCTTCACGTTTTATTTCAAGTAAGTTGAAGATTTACATCCATAAATAAAGTCACATGCTTTAGAAAATCTACCTCTGTTAGCGTTAAGTAAGGCCTTTTTGATGTTTGTGGATCTACACCGAAACACTCGTTTTAAAAGTCCACACGCTTGCACAACGTAATTATATAATGCTTAGTTTAAGTAGAATCTCGATTTAAGGGCTAGTTTGGATTATACAATTATATATCTCTTTTGTTTTCGTGATCGTGGTAGGACAAAAGTGAAGTGTCGTGAACAAGAAAACCGTGATTTTGATCCTTTGATGATAGTTGGAGGTTCTCTGACACGTCCCAGCTCACACCTCGTGCTTTGTTAATTACTAGACACATAATCTCTACTTTAACAGTTTTCCTAATATAGGAAACAATTACTTCGGTTTTAACAGACCTGCAAGTTAATTAATAAGTGGACTATCATATATGTCCATTGTAAGAATGCGATTGTAGTATGATGAAAATTTGGGCTCACACCGATTCTGTTGTTATCGTTGATTAAATACGTTTTCATGTATT
This sequence comes from Schrenkiella parvula, assembly GCA_000218505.1. NCBI lineage: Eukaryota > Viridiplantae > Streptophyta > Magnoliopsida > Brassicales > Brassicaceae > Schrenkiella > Schrenkiella parvula. The sequence goes on along the minus strand of AFAN01000041.1, from coordinate 135,367 downwards.
TGAGGTACTAATTTTTAAGTTTTGTAAGATCATCGATACTTCTTTAATTATTTCGGTTAAGAGTCTTAAGATACAAAAAAAACTAAAATGTATTGTGGCAAAAAAAAGAAAAGAAAAAAAAAGAACTCACTTTTTATCTACATGAAGTTTTATCCTTGTAAATTTAAATTTCTTTGTTATTTTTATAATCTGATCTATCTGACCCCAAAAAAAAATCTGATCTAAATGACCCACTTTCCTGAATGTATAAAATAAATTTCATTAAACCTAGACCTCTAGCTATAGTCTTCATATATATTAGTCAATTCATGTTGATAATAATTCATAACCATGTGAGAAAAAAACTGCCTTAACGCGCTTAAACTCCTACCAAATTAGTTTACGGAAGAATAAACTCAAGTATGTTTATATTATATAAAAAAGTATGTGATAACTAATAGAATATCGATTAGCGAGTCCGAATCACTCAAATTTGTTAGGAAGTGATACCAGTTTATGGATTGAAGGTTTAGCTAGGGTGGCCAACCCACGTGTGTCCCCTCTCCGCTTGAAATGGAACATATGTTATGTCTCTTAATTAACTCGTTAAAATCTGATTAACTAATCCACTATTCACCTTATTAAACTATGATATAAACGAGATAACTATCACCTTCTAATCTATGTATTTATTGACATAACATGAGTTTGGCTCTACTTGAGATTATTAAGTGCTTAAGAAAATGTTAAATGTTAGTTGGATGTTGGTCTAACGTCCAGGCAAAATAAAACGTCTAATGGGTGCATAAAAGGCTCATGTTATGGAGTTAAACGAGGATTTGTATTGCTAAGGAGCCTGATGTTAGAGAGTTAGTTTCCCTTGAATCTGATAGGCAACATATCTACGAAGAAGCAGCTAGTTAAGTCTGAGTATCGTCATAAGCTAGGAGTGAGTTTCTTTTGTTGATAAACAAGCATTCTTTTGGTTAGATTAAGGTGGATGATGTGTCAAAGTCACGTACCCAAAAAAACTGAGGATTTGAAGTTTGTTAAGCATTTAGAAGAGATCGGGTTGGTAACAATAGATGATACACACGAGCTCATGGCGTACCTAAGGGGTCAAATGTAGAATTTGAGCAGAATGGCCAAAACTTTTAAGACTAATCGCAAAGACCATGCTCATGTGAACATTTTTTGTTAGTTTTAGACGCAAATTGTTTCCATAACATTTTAAGCAAAAAACATTTTAGTTTTATATTGACATTTCAGGAAGATCGCTTAAGAAGAAATGGAGGTTACTACTAGTGTAATACCAAACTTAAGAAAAATATGGTTGGGGAAATAAAATTATTCTCAAAAAGATAGCAAAAAAAAAAACTACTCTCACGTGCACATCAGCTCAAAACTTCGTTGCCTAAACCCCACACAATGGACCCCACACTTACACTCTTTCGCGTGTGTATGTATATAAAGCGCTCTTTCTTCCTCTTCTTTCACCATTTCATAATCATTCTAAACCCTCTCTCTCTTCTCTCTCTCCTCCGAATTATGGTTGGAGTTTTCCGGCGATCACTCTCTTTCCCAAACAAACCTTCCGTCCGTTCATCTCCGCCGTCGAAGCCACGTGTCTCTCACCACACAAGATCCATCAGTCTCCCCTGCAGATCCCATCCCTTAATCTCCCACATCAACCACGAGATCTCCCAGATCAAATCTTGGTCTTCCTTCACCGGAGAAACGCACCGCCGTACCACCGCCTGGATCACCGACGGACTCAGCCTCCTCAACGACGTCCACGAAACGCTCGCCGACATACTCCACCTCCCTCACTCACAAGAATCTCTCCGGAACCGTCCCGTTTTCTTCGAGAACCTCCTAGAAGACCTTCTCCGATTCGTCGACGCCTACGGAATCTTCCGTACGTCGGTTCTCTGCCTCCGTGAGCATCAATCCGCCGCTCAGGTCGCTCTTCGGAAAAAAGACGACGGCAAAATCGCATCCTACCTAAAGTCCCGCCGGTCTCTCGCTCGAGACATCGCCAAGCTAACGTCGTCGATCCGAGAGCCGAAAACCAAGTACCATCACTGCCACGTGGACATCGCGAACGGATCGTACGGTGACGCAGAGCTGGCGTCGGTTATAGGTGACGTCATCGAAGCCACTGTTTTGGTTTCCGTCGCTCTTTTCAACGGCGTCTATTTATCTCTCCGTTCGAACAAAACGACGCCGTTTGTCGGGTTTCTTAGGAGGTCGGAGAAGAAAGAGAAAATCGATGAAGGAATCGAGGAGCTGAAGCAAGTTGAGGAGAGGAGCTTGATTGGTTTAAGCAAGAAGAAAAACGAAGAAGTAAAGATTCTAACGAAGAAGATGATGGAATTTGAAAATTCGATCGTTGAGATTGAATTTGGGAGCGAGAAAGTGTTTAGGGGTTTGATTAGCACTCGTGTCTCACTGCTTAATGCCCTAACACATTAATTAATCATTCTCATAATCTCATTCTTTTTTTCTTCAAAATTTCTGTTTATTTGCGTTTTTGTCCGATTATTTGTATGAGTTAACTACTTGAAAGAAAATAGAAAAAACAAATTAATAAAATATATATACATTACATTTCCTTGTATCTATATATCTCTTAAATCAAATTCATCCTTTTAAATTTAAGGTTTGAACAATCACTTCTTCACAAATCAGCAAAACGGTTTGCTAGAAAAGAAAACAGAAAGAACAAAAAGATGTGGTAAATTTTTCTTTTGTATTCATCTAACTTGGAGGCGTTTTATATTTTTTCACCGTTAAAACTATTTAAATCTGAATTATAAACTAATGTGTTCACGGTTTTTGCCAAATTTTGACTGCCTTTTTGCTATTGTCAATGTTAGAAACAGACCAAATTTTGATCTTTGATTTTTTCCTAGCGTTGAGTCATCATCTTATTCAAATTTAGCTATTCGCATGGTCGCAAAACCGAAACTCAAATGAATCGACCAAGACCTGCACAAGAGGTGCAGCATGTGATTTAATTCGAAACAACACGCAGAACATTATTGGTTATAAGAAGTTTGATGATTGTCATCATTTTTATATTTTTTACAAACCAAAATGGTTTTGGTTACGCGTTAAGAACCAAGGACCACTTATTTTCACAAGCCATCTTATTCCCATGGCCATATATATATATATGCATTATCATTTATGTGGCAGACAACAAAACATTAAACATTAGTACACAAACAGCGTGCATGAACAAACTCACTTGACACATATATTTGCCGGAAATAATTAAGAGAAAAAAAATTAAAGGACATAAGAAGACATACAACTTGTAAGATTTTCACGTTGATGGATTTCGTTATAATATTTTGTGGCCTCTCTTAAGTTTTAATTAGTAATAACGCAGGAAGCAACCACATGGTTTGTTAGGGAGATGCTTTTCAATTATCATCTTGATCTGATTCGGATTAGCACTTAATTATTTGATTAACACCGTATTAAACGTGGGGTTTGCTGGAAAACATACCGTAGCTAATGTAGTGCTATTAATTTATCAATTAATTGGCTAATTAATTGCTCTCTATATATTATCCCTTTGAGCGGCGGTATGTGTTGGTGGTCATAACCGGTTAGGATCTATGCCTCCAATAACCGGAGTAATCACCCATACGATACTAAATCCGGTTAATTGTATAGCTATAGTTGGGTTGGTTGCTTTGAAATGCAACTTGCGCTTGTTTAATAAATGCTTTACTTAGTTTGGAATAATACTACAACGAGGCAAAAAAAAAATTGACAACTCGGATAGGGTCATGACTTCAACCCAACTCCCAACAAACGAGATAACACAGATAGAAAAGGGATATTGGTCATCAATGAATGATTAGACTTTGATTAATTTGAGATCCAATTAAAAGCTAATAGCACTATTTAGGGAAGAGATAATAATTAGGACATGAACTTTACATGTCCTAATAATTAAAGACTTCTAAATATCTTACCCAATTATTGGCCACTATTTGTTATACATCAATTATGTATATAGTTGGTTAAATTTTGTCAATACGTATATAGTTGGTTTTAGTTTAAATGTTAGGTTTTATCCTTTATATCAAGTGGTGAACTTATTTTATAATCGAATGTTCTTTTTACAACGTCACAAATTCATATTTCAAGAATGTTCTCATTGTTTGAACACTTGGCACTTGCATGTAACTTGTGTCGCAGTATAGTTTTATTGATGAATGGAATATATATGGTTTATAAACTTACAATTATATATATATATTCTTTTTAGGAATTCATTTTACTTCGTCCCGAAAATGCAAAAAAAAAAGACAAAACGGTGTAGCTTGTATTATTAGATAGAAGAAAAAAATTCAAATTACACGGCATGCCACTTTTTAATCATGTGTAACCAAACTTTTATTTTATTATTCTGCTCAACAACTTTATTTTATTTTTAAACCACAAATAACGGTTCATTTCACGCTTCGCCGACATGTAACCCATGTCCAACAAAGGTTTTAAAAATGTCAGTATATCACGCATGTCGTTGAAAGCAGTTTCCCTACAGAATGGGCCTTAAAATAGGACCATATTTACAAGCAGACCCATTAATAGCCCAATAGTTATTAGTGTAAAAAGATTTTTTCGATAGCCCTAATCTATATTCTACATTCAATGATCATAAGAATTGTTGATGCCTGATGGCAGATATCTTTAAATAAAGCGTAACCCTCACAGTCTCATTCGATAATTTCTTTGTTAGGGCTTCTCTTCACCGTCTCTCTCGCTTCGATATTTCGATTAGACTTTCGAACCACTTAGCTAGAGGCGTCTTCGGCGTGATCTGAAACGTAGAATCTCGCTGTGATACGTTGTTTGATGACTGGCTTTCCAAAATCATTAATCAGCAAAAGAAGGCTATTAATAATTACAAAGTAGCTATCAAGATCGATGATGAAGACGACATGAACATGAATTTGCAGAGATCATCTGGAGTTTTGATCTCTTTTCCTAGGGCTCAGTTTTTGTCTCAAGTCGGAATCTTTTCATTACCGTATACAGTCATATTTTAGGTCACCATATTTGTTTGTTTTCTTCTTTTTCAGTTTTAGCCTTTGCGTTATCTTGTACATTTTGAAGAATGGGCCGGATGGGCCATTCCTCTTTCTCTCCGCCTGGTTCAATTGGGTTTAAAGTTGGGCTCTATGGCTAACTCTCATATATTTGATTATTGGGCTACTATTGCTTCTAAGTTAATTCTAATCAATGGAAAGAATAGGTTTATACAAAAAAAACATTAAAAAGAATAGCCTTTAATAATAAGTTTGTAATGAATTTCATACTATGCCATTCACCTATTAGATTGATTTTTTTTGGATTTCAAAAGATTAAAATCTTTCAAAAAGTATACGTTATTCTATAAATCATGACAAAATATTTTATATGAAAGATGTGGAATATTATTTTTGACAAAGATTTTAATATATTAAAGATATTCATATCAATGGAGAAAATAGATAGCACAATTCAAAGCAGGCTTATCATAAACTTGATATGTGGATGATGAGTGGTATGTCAATGAGAGTAACTAAAATTGGTTGGTCAAACTGGTGGATAATTAATTAAACAAAACTTGTGTATGGGCATTGGAAAATTAATGATGTTGTATTTTGTGCCCATGTTCCTGTTCCGTAAGTGAGTGCCAATTAATCTATACAGTATATATGACCTTTAAGAGAAGTAATCTTTTATATAAAGACATAAATACAATAAGTAACAATAGGATGTCGCAAAGAAACACATCCAGGCTGTCGCAAAGATCAACTTCTCGTTGATGGTTTTGCTTTTAAGAAGTCTCCTCCGTTCCGTTCGTGCACATTCCTGGTTTTATCCAATATGACAAAATATAATAATTCATGTCTGGTTGTATATATTTATACATATACAATTGGACTTGGACATTTTCTTGATAATGAAACCTCTCATTTATGTATTATAATAAAGGTTGCTGAGATTTGGAAAACGACGTCGCAGCCAATGGTTGCGGTTTCTTGTTGGTTTCTTATCTCCGCAGCCGAGCCGAAATTTGTCGCAGTTATAAGCTGTCTATAAACCAAAATCTGAAATTTGTAAACTCAACAATGTCAACATTTGTTTTCTGTTTTCTTTTTCTTTTTTCTGGCTCAAGATTTTTTATTTATTAAACTATTACATTGAACATTACTAATAGAATGCTCATCTTGTTGTTAAAATAAAGGTAATACTAAAAGATATGTGGAACAGTAGGAGAGACTTCGCAGATAAAAGGAAAAATAATGTACAAAATAATTTAATTTGGTAGCTTAAATTTGTTAATTTTTTTCGAATTCCGTTAGGAAAAAAATGTACGGTATGGTGGTCTCCGATTTATGATTCTAGGGAAATAAAAATATTTGGTTCTATATGATACTTACACTTACTCAACAAAAGATAGAAAAAAATTATGGAGAAGAGAACTGTATATATATAACTACAAGTATGGATTTGTCGTTTGACTGTCGGAAGAAACTCAACCGCAACAGCCAATTCCACCCTGTACATACGGCTGACCTCTACGTGCACGCATATACATATTGATGCATGCATATATATTGGTGAGAGTATAAATGTGAAATTGAGAGCCTTTCTTGACTATACATCATTGAGTGAGTCATCCATCCATGGCTGCTACTTCATCATCATATGGTGCACACGTGCGTTCAACAAGCTGGTCCGAAGACTTTCATCCTCTGTCTCGATCCATCGAAGATCATCTCCTGATACTGAAGAAAGGACCAGAGTCTGCTTGTCGGAAACTCGGAGTTTTAAAGAATATGTACGAGGTTGTCGAAGTTTTCCTCCGTTTTCAATCGACGAAAACCCAAAAGGCATTTTTGGAAGATGTTTCCGACGGTTTTCTCGAGATTCTTGATATCTGTGGCACGATCAGAGACGTTTTGATGCAGATAAAAGAGCAAGTCAGAGAACTCGAATCGAGCTTGAGGAGGAGAGTGATCAGAAGCAAATCAGGAGGAGATCAAGAGGGTTTCTTGACTCGTGAGATCGACGCGTACGTGTTTAAGAGAAGAGCCTTGAGCAGAACGATCGGAAAGCAATTGAAAAAAACAGAGGATAAGATGAAGAATAATAAGAAGAAGAAAGATTGTGGAGACGACATTAATGTGATGAAGAAAGTTAAAGAGACGAGCTTCGATGTTCTTGTTTCTTTGTTGATCGAAGTAGTGACAACGAATCATAGGGGTTATAAGCAGATATCAAGAAGCGGTTGTAGAGGAATTATGTCGAGAATGTTTAATAAGAAGAATCAAGAAGTTGAAGCAGAGGAGCTAAAGAAGTTGAGAGAAACAGAGCAAATGATTGAAGTAACAGAGGGAGATTTGGAGTGTGTGTATAAGAAATTGTTAAAGACAAGAGTTTCTGTTCTTAACATGCTTACACTTTGAAACTTAATCTCTGTAAATTTCCTAGAAACTTCAGTTTTGTGCATATTACATTAGATTATACAGTCACAAGCTTGAGCACATCACTCTGTTTATCTCCTCCGAAAATGTTACAAACAGAGCAGTGAATTTGCAATAATGGGGTTATAACTGAGATTAATGGGCTTATTATTGAGATTAATGGGCTTATTATTGAGATTAATGGGCCTGGAGGTTCTTTTCATGGTTTGAAAAAAAAAGAGAGCTGATAATGCGGAAACTTCGTAATAATGTCTATTTATGATGCTGGCAACAAAATGATATACAATGGAGGATTGATTGATTATTCGTGTAAGTCTAAGCTATACCTTCCAAACGGGAAATCGAATAATGAGATTTCTCCTCTAATAACAAAATAAAATTAATGCATTTGGAGGGATATGCATCTAATTATATATTTGGGATTTGAGGAGATATTAATTTGTTGAAACTAACCTGATATATAAAGATCTTAATAATCACAAAATCTAATCTAGCAGTAGCATGCATGCATAGCTTGAGCTGTTAAGGTAGATTTACCTTATTGATAGAGAAAACTATAAATATATACATATGTATATGCGTATGTGTTCGTATTATCTACGTTATATAAATATGTATAGTACATATATTAGTTTGCATGGTTGATGAAACTTTCATCCTTTTACAGTTTAGAAAATCACATTCTTCTACAGTTTGAGATTCTTTTAGTTTTCAATGATCTTTTTACATCTTTTATGGTGCCTATGAGTTAATGAGTGTGAAAAAAAGAAGTGTTAGATCTATAATGATCTATATTACTTTGTGGTTTCAAGATAAGTACTTACAATAAATAATATCGCAAAATCGGTGTTATTCATAACATATAAAAATATCTTACAAACACGTAACTCAACACTTAAACTCTGATCTAAAATTGAAACATTTCACATTCCAGTTTTAATATTTGTCTCTTCAATTCCAAATGGTTGCAATTTATCGACACAGCCTGGCACCGACACTCGTGCATGCATGGTATATAAACCTTATATAATAAAGCAAAAAAATTTACTAAAACCATATATTATAAGCATAATATCCAAACAAATCCACAATATACCCCCAAACCCACGAGTGTCTTACGTATATAGAAGGTTCCTTGAGACATATTTTGGATAATTTAAATCATTATTTTGATAATACCTCCAAAATGAGCTGTTCCCCAGATGTCCCACGTCCGTACAAAACCCAAATTAAGGACCCTTCATCGTACTTTCCTTCAGATCTCTCGTCTTCACTCTATATAATCTCCCTCTCACACATATTCAATATATCTCCAATCTTCGCTTAAAACTCTCAATCAGCACTAAAAACCGGTCACAGTTAGATCAAAAACTATCTTTTCATCATTTCAGTTCTTTAAGATTCCTAGTTAAAGATCTCGAAAAAAGTTATCTTTATGGCTCAGATTAACTTTGAGGGTTTGAGGGAGCTACACGACTGCGCAAACTATCTCCTCGATCATTGTCCAAGAACAAGAGAATCTCTGTCTCAACCAGGACAAGAGAAATGGATGGAACGAGTTTCAGAATCTTCATTGAGGATGTTAGACATTTGTAGCGTATCTAAAGATGTGATGACGCTCGTGAAGCACAGCTTGCAAGATCTGCAACTGACTCTACGTGGAAACGAATCATCAGATGTCAACGAGAAGATCGCTGCTTATAATCAATACAAAAACAGGCTCAAGAAGGAGATACTTAAATGCTTAAGCTGTCTAAAGAGCATAAAAGGAAGCCACGGGGGAGGAGGAAGAATAGCCATGCCGATAGAACATAGCCTTCTATTTGTAGCGGAGGTTCTGAAAGAAGCGAGAAGAGTCATTGTGACGATGGTTGAGTCTCTGTTCTCGCTTGGATCTATTCCTTGGCTAGAGAAGAGATCGAGCAAAGGGTCTCTGTCTTCGATCTTTACTATTAGGCATTTGTATTTGTTGGATGATATATGGAACGAGACCGCCGTGCAGAGCGCGACTACGAGGTTGGAAGCAGCAGAGATTGCTGTGGAGGAGCTTGAGATAGAGTTGGAGTTTATTTTCCGGCGATTGATTCACACACGAGTTTCACTTCTTAATATTCTTACCAGCTAGATTTATCATATATGTTCTTTAGGTTTCGCTTCAACCTAGGGGACATGCTTACTTAGCATGAATTAGATTGATTTCTAAACATTATGCTCCATGAGCTCGTAGTATACGTAATTCTTTAATGCAAGTTTGTAACCATTTTTTTTACCCGTTCATTAAACGAGCTAATTGGCTTAGGACTTTCATGTTCGACTAATAAAATAATATCCTAGGGCTGATATTGTTATTTACATAACTTTTGTGATTTGTTATTGATGTTAATTACATGATCAGACTAGACATGTGTATCAGTCTTTTTGCTACCTGTGGCCATGTAAACGTGATCAAATTATCCCGGGACAATCGATTTGAATTCGACGATCTTCTAAATTAGAGAATTGATGAAAAAAGTTATTGCGAGCTTGGAACCATAGATATAATTTTAAAAATCCTTCGCAATCAAACGCTTGCTGATTCGTACAATTTTTTTTATAAAAATTGATCACAAATGATCACTACTTTGTAGCTCGTCACCTTGAATCTTAACACCACGAATCGCGCAATCGACTTTATTTCAAATTCATTTGTAGACAGCAAAACAACAAATATCATCAGCAACAGCAACCGAAGTAGCTGCTAAAATACAAAAGCAGCAAGTCTTACAAAGTTGTGTACAAAAAAACAATTTCACGTCTTCTTCACAGTTCTCTTTATTTCGACATACGAAGCTGAAAATAAAACAGAGACGATCCACTTTTTCGTCATGATCTTCAAAGGCTCAATGAGACCTAGTGGGAAAACCCAGAACCAGATTAGTCACACGCAATTTGGGCAATGAATACAAAGATTGTAACGAGGTTGCAGAGAGGTGAACTGGAGGATAACATAGCACAATCTTTTTCTGACAAGCTTCCAAGTAACGATGTGTCTCAGCAAAATGAGAACTCAAAACATGTGCCACAAAACTATTAACAAACTTTCATGATAATGGCACTCAGTTGTCATTCACTAAACTTCCAAGAGGGTTAACGATTCCGTATAGAGAATACAAATCAAGACCATCCTATAGAAAAGTTGAAAATCATCTAATATTTCACTATTTATATGAACTAAATCTGGAACAAAGCTACAAACTTTCTTCAAAACTAACTACACAGTATTTTAAGAGACTGGTTTGGAAGTGACAATTTAGTATTGCTCATCAAGATTATGCATAGACATTAACGAACTGCTGCCTTGTTACTTAGTAGCACTGTAAAAACAATCACGGACGTTTAATAAGAAAATGGATGTTTTATCATTCTTTATTGATATAATAATGAATCCATCAAAAGTGCTTAATACAGACATTACCTAGTGATGATCACCGTGACCATGATCACCATGTCCATCCCACGGATGCCTCCACCCCTAGCAAATGCCAAATAGCAAGATCACGTTTAGCCAACACCGAAGGAGTAGAATGAAACAATTCAAATAAAAAGCTCGAAACTTTACAAAAAAGTGAGGCAAAGATAAAAGAAAAGAGAGACTTACCATGACTACAGGACCATCTTGCTTAGCCCTGTACAGAATCCAGAACCTAAAATGCAAAAAAAAAATTGAGTTTTTGAATGTGAATGCTAGGGAAAATAAAAATTTAGGTGATTGGTTCTTCAATCATTTTTCATCGAAATACAGTTAACACATCGATTCCCTCCGTAGACTCAATCCAATTCAGATCAACATCTACCTAATTGCCTCTGATCCCAATTTGACATATCCAATGTCCAATTTTTAATTCACAAACCCAGACAGAAAACAACACGGATACTAGATACGAATTCGTCGGATGATCAGTTAACCGATAATCCCATGGTGAGATCTAGCTTCGATCGAGATTCTAAAGGAGCGAAGATCGAAGCTGAGTCCCAAAAGCAAAGGCGAAGGAGAGGGAGAGAAATGTACCACATAACGGCGCACAAGCCCTTTCCGGTGACGGTGTGCCACGTCTTGGGAGTGTGCACAGTGACTCCCTTGTAAGTTATACCTCCTCCACCCATTCTGTCGAAACCCTAGATTCGCACTGCAATTTCAGACTTTCTCCTCCGATTTGTCAATCCTACCTGAGATTCGATGCAAGCATTTGGCTCGTGACTTTTCGATACGTCTTTCGGCAAGGCCTCAGCTTAAAAGGCCTAGGCCCAATTAAAAGAACAGAAGCCCATATCTGCAGAAGTTTCACCTATTTTTTCCTGCTTAAACTTTTAAACTAGGATGGTATTGGTAATTGGTGGTATTGGATAATAATTGAAGGTTAAAATGGGTTTCATGGTTAGTGTTTCAATCTATTTTTCGGTTGATGTAATTTTTGAGTCGTGGATTGGATTCGTTTGCTAGTAACTAAGAAGTGTTGATTCATTAATTGAAAACTTATGATATCGCACAACTCATTTTGCTGAGTCAGACTACTATAACTTTGTACCAAACCTTCGTAAGATTATTTAGCCATCAAAAAGGACTCAAAATCAAATGACACTACATTTCAATCATGAGAAACTAATTACAAGATATTGTTTTTACACACAAACAAGAACAACCCTTCTCGAAAAAGTCTACATATAGAGACATCTGCGACACAATTTCTTCGAATCCATAACCCCAAATTATTAGGAAACTAAGGCCGAAGCTGGTTCTGTCCACGAAAGAGAGGTATTAGAGAAGAGATTGATGCTCCCTTGCAGGTGCTCGTGGAACAAATCTCTGACTTCTCCAAGCCATCATCATCATAGTTATCGGACATACTTCTTCTCACAAGCATGATGATGTGGTCCATTAAACTTCCATCGCAAGGAATCTGTAAAGGACCACTAATGGTAATACCAAACTCATCCTCAGCCATCTCCAATAGCACTTGTAAAATCGGATGGCTGAGATAATCCAATGGCAAAACGAATCTCTTCCCTTCTTTGGTGGAAACGCTGAAGTACCCTTTCTTCCTATTTCTCCATTTCTCCATCAACTCCGAGAGTCTAACCCCCTTAGAATATAGTTTCTCCATATGAGTTTTGTGTTTGTTACTTCGGCTCTGATATTTTCGTTGTGATTGTCTTTGAATGCAACAGTTAATGCCTCAATGCTCCTTTATAAATAACCAATATTTGGCCAAAACACTGGATATTGGTACGTGTGGAGGCAAAAGGGTGTTCGTGTTTATTTAGTTCTTTATAAAATTTGTCCACAATTTAGATCACGACAGCTCGTGAGTTACGTACGAATATTCCACATATGTCTAGAGATTTTCCTGTTTTGTAAACTAGTGTATTAATTAAGAGACCATAACAGTATGTATATTACAAGAGATTGACAGCACTTTCTAAAAATATTTGAAAACAAAAATACTCTAGTGGTTGCAGAGGCAAAAGGAGAGATGTTAGTGGTGATGATAGAAGCATGTGAGCTTTTCGAGCAAGTTGCTTGGTACTTTCATTTTATGTAGTTCTCTCTTTTCACTTTCTCAGTGTTTTTTGTTTTCTCTTTTCTAGTCACATGAAATCCTGCAAACTATTCTTTTTGAACTTCAACAGCCAACAAATAAAATTAAGTACACAAATGATATAATGTGTTATAAAGATAGATGTAATATATCTTTATAATCACACAATGCCGAAAAAAAAACAAAACAAAAAACCAACACATCTCCCCTGATAGAGCCTGGAAAATATAATGCAAACTCCCATACTAATTTTCCCTTCGTTTTGCCTTTCAAAACCACCACTTTATACAGGAAAAAAACAATCTTTTCAACCACTTTAGTTCAGATTAACATAGACTGTTCTGATTTGTAAGCTAAGCTCTGGAATTGCACCAATCCATCTGCTGGTTTCCTCTATCAGGTCAGGTCTACTCTTCAAAGGACAGAAGCCATGCGTACCAGAGACAAGTCTGAGCTCAACTGTCATCTTCATGGATGCTTATGGGTGCAGCGTTCATGCCAGGGGAGAGTTGGGTTTGGTTGTGTAAGAAGATAAAAGGTTAACGATTGCTGCTCCTTGGTTTGGTCTTTACATAGAAAGAGGAAGAAGCATCCTCCGCTTCTTCTTCCTGGCTAGTCTCACTTGCTTTGTGATTTTCATACAGACGAGTAAAAGTAAGCTGACACAGACCAGGATGAATGCGACTTGCAACCGCTTGAAGTACAAGGATACTGCTGAAAACACCAGGAATGCTAAGATCACTAGTTCCCAAATGACAAAGACTACGACATCGACCCTGGATGAAATCAAATGAAATGAATGGCATAAGTACCACAGTAAAATGTTCATGAAATCTTCATTGCCAAGCTACAACAATAGAATCAAGCTGGCAATGGACTCAAAATTCGACTATGAGATAAGAAGGAAAGAGTATGTCGACTTTATTACCAAAACGAAACAAGAAAGACATGGACATTTGAAGTATCTATGAATCGCAAACTACTAGAAGCACAAAAAGTTTAATTCTTGTCATGAAGCTAGTTTAGATATAATGGATAATCATGTCTTGCATCTAAACAACAGTATGTTTTGGTGAAATTGATTGTACTTTCCATTGAGCAGGCTAAGACAGAAGTGGGTTATCGAGACTGAGGTCTATTAAATGCTCTATGTTTAAATACCTTAAGGCTATTTAAATGATTTGTACAAGTTTATCTTCCATAGAGTGATAAGGTCAGAATCATCGTCGAAGTCATAGAGCAACTAGCTTGACTTCTAGAGATAATTAAATTATAAAAAACCTTCAAGCTGGAAAAGAAAACTAAAATACATCAGTATTTATAGAGACAACAAAAAAAATCAGATGGGAACCTTTCCCTCACTACAACGTGGAAACTATCTGCGTTACCCAATTTAGGAATTAAAATTAAGTTAGATGCACTAGTATCCAACCATGTTCTAGGTCAAACCCTTAAACGTCGTGTTGGATTATCTATGAGAGATTTTTTTTTACGATTCCAGTTGATCACAGAGTCTAAATGTTCAATAGGGTCAAATCTAATGCCCTAAGAGGCTAAGACGAACACATCTCTTTGCACAAAGTTCCTAAACACACATCAGCAAGACCGAAAAGCATAAGACGAAGATCTCGGATCATGATAAAATAGTTTCTCTAACCTGGACGAAGAGAAATTCGAGGTGGAAGAGAAGAAAGAAACAGATGCCCAATCATGCTTTGATCTAATCTGATATTCCCTGAGCTGTTCCGCTAAATTCGATCTCGTTATCATCGCTTCCTCGAAATCTCCACCAAACCCCTTCTTTCTCTCTCGACCCCACTCCCTCCCCGATCGCCGGAAAAGCTCAAGTAGCGTCGGAGAAACACTAGATTCAGGGGAAATCTGTCACAAACGTATAACTAGAATCCAGAAATCGAACAAACGGAAAAAATATCTTCGTGATGGAAAATTATTTCGTGTTAAAATTCACAGCGACGAAACGATGTTCTATTCGTTGTGTTTCGGCGATCGTTAGCGTGGACTCTCTCTCTCAACGTGGCAACAATTATTGGGTCGGGTTATGGATCCGACCCTCACTGACAGGCCCATTTGATATATATTGGGCCCTTTGAAGGTAATCGTCAAGGCTCCAGTTATAAGATATCCACTAAATAACATTTTTTTCATCTGACGGTTGATTTAATTATAAAAATAAAATGAAACTTAACAAGAAATTAGCAATGCATTGATCGATTCTCGTGTCCCACCAAATAAAGTGAGTGATAAATATCGTTGAATATTCCTGATTTGACAACGATAAGGCAAATATCACGTCCACAAAACGCAGACGGGGCGGTGAAAAGCAAATATAGACAGACGAATAGAACAACACAAATGATGCAATTAAGCAGTTGAGCACTTTTTTGTTTGATTCAGAAGTTTAGAACTTTCGTAATTATACTATTTTTTAATCTATACAAGGTTATCTTAAACCTATATATAATCTTTTTTAGTTTAACTATATGTATTACCAGATAAGTATGTATTATGACGAGAATGTCGGTTACAAGTTGTCGTTTCGTTATCACCGAAAACATAATATAAGAAAAAGACGACCAAGTAAGAATTGAAAAAGATTGGCTTGTTTGGTATGTGTCACGGTTCACGAAACGTCTTTTATAAAAAAAATTAAGACGAGAGACTGCTAATGACGGTTCATTGTTATTTTAGGC
Source organism: Schrenkiella parvula (assembly GCA_000218505.1). Taxonomy (NCBI): domain Eukaryota; kingdom Viridiplantae; phylum Streptophyta; class Magnoliopsida; order Brassicales; family Brassicaceae; genus Schrenkiella; species Schrenkiella parvula. Next base: position 119,602 of record AFAN01000041.1, on the reverse strand, counting down.
GAATTTTAAGAGATTATGCATTCCTGATTACCATCTGTCCTTTATTTTAATTTTGTTTATTAACAAATAGGTCGAAAAATGACATCCCACTCATTAATATATTTCGCTATCTTTAAAATCCAAGTAATCGTATGCTCATTTGTTTCCTTCTGATTTCATTATCTACATCTAAGTTTATCTCTAAGAAATGCAATAAAACATATCATATACGTTAAAAAAAACAAACAACCTTTTTCATAAATGAGATTACGAAAAGATTGTTTATATGCCAAACAATAGCAAAAAAAAAAAATTGATCAGTTTATTGATTCAACTGGGGTTTGGTCTCAGGTATATGTGTGGGGTTTTAAGCAATTTGTTTTTGTTCATCCATAGTTTTATTTCCAGAATATTACACATCTGTTGAGTAAATAACTCACTATGTTTGATGCCTAGCGTAATAAGAATTACGATAATTCTTTACTAAAAAATAAAAAAAATTAGGAACCACGTAGTTAATTTTTTTTTGTAACGCTTATACAATGGAAATCAAACGAATTAACGTTATAATAACTTTCTCAAAATTCATCATTTTTTCTCCAACAAGCTTTTTCCAACGTGGCAGTATTTAATAAGTCAAGTGGACCCACATCACCGACATCACGTCTTTTACGCCAATCAGTACACGTTTTTGGGTCCTACGCTAGGACAAACTCCCACGTTATATTGACACGTGTTGATATCTTATTGATTGATATCACTTTTCTCTCTGTCTGCATTCGTCTTTCCAGTTTCTGAACGTTAGTTTGCCGCTACTAACGTCCGTCGTCCGATTAACATTTACACTGATGTTTGACACGCGTCTATCATCTCTGGTTAGTTAAATTGTTAGTACCACTCTCTCCTCTCTTTTAAGTTTTAACCCATTTTTCTGGAATGTACAACTTCATCCCTCTATTTTTTTTACTTTTTATTAAGAGAACCCGAACTTCAAGATTCTTGAATTATGGATTTTTATATTCTTTAAGCTATCTGAATTTGATAATTATGAAATTTTTAAAAAAATAGAAAAAGCCTTAATTAAACTGTTATGTAAAACCACTTAGTTCTCAATTTGGTTTATTATTTTATTTTGGCAACTCTATGTCTCTATCTAGTTACCATTCTTATCCAATATTTTTTTTTCTTGATTTCAATTATCCACTAAAATTATTTAACATAGAATGGCCTCTGATCACGTAAGCAAACTTTTGATAATTCATTACTAATTTTTTTGGAAGAAAGAGAATGTTGATTACGTGGTGACGAAGAGAAGAGGCTATAAAAAACGAAAAAGAGATGTGGGACCATTTTGCAATTTATCTATAATATGCATCTATAATTTTAAAAATCATAGAGCGTGAAATCCGCGTTGGATTGGGACCCCTCTTAAGTCCTCACACTATATAAAACGCACTTCCTCTCATCTCTATTCTCAATCGTCTCTTAGAAATCATCTCAAAGTATACTTTGATCATTTCATATTTTCATCAACCTAGCAAAAAAAATTTCGATAACTATGGCGGAGGAAATCAAGAACGTCCCTGTGCAAGAGGTCCCAAAGATAACGACGGAGGAATCATCGGCCGCGACGGGAGAGGTTACGGATCGTGGATTGTTCGATTTCTTGGGGAAGAAGAAGGAGGAAACAAAACCCGAGGAGACGATCGACTCTGAGTTTGAGCATAAAGTTCAGATCTCGGAGCCGGAGCCGGTGCCGGAGGTTAAACACGAAGAAGAAGAGAAGAAGCATAGCCTCCTCGAGAAGCTTCACCGAAGCGACAGCTCATCTAGCTCCTCCGTAAGTTTATATATTTTGTTTTAGATCTGATCTTTTGATGATAGTTATAACCTGGTCGAAGGATTTATCTAATCATATTGATTTGAATTTCTGACAGTCAAGCGAGGAAGAAGGTGAAGACGGTGAGAAGAGGAAGAAGAAGAAGAAGGACAAGAAGAAAACAACAACTAGTGCCGAAGAAGAGGTGAAAACAGAGGAGGAGAAGAAAGGGTTTATGGAAAAGCTCAAGGAGAAGCTTCCAGGACACGGAAAGAAGCCTGAAGATGGCTCACCCGCCGTCGCTGCACCGGTTGTTGTTCCTCCGCTGGAGGAAGCACATCCGGCGGAGAAGAAGGGTATTTTGGAGAAGATTAAGGAGAAGCTTCCAGGATACCATCCCAAGACCGTAGAGGAGGAGAAGAAGGAAAAGGAATCTGACTAAGAAGAAAAAAAAATATGAAATAATGAGGATGGGAGATTTGCTGTGTTTTTGTGATGGATGATGATCATCATTTGCTTTTGTGCTGTGGAAGTTTGTTGCCTTTTATTTTTCTTTGTTGATTACAGTTTTCATATATTTTGTTGTTGTTATGTTTGTATATCATTTCAAGATATTTTAATGGTAATGGATATTTTCATTTGAGATATTTTGCGGTGGATCCTTAGTTTTCTCAATTCGTGCATTGCTATAATATGAGACTTTCATTACGACAAGGATCCAGTTACCATGATTATAATCTTCAATTATTGCCCCTATCCGTACAGATGACCCTAGCTTGACTAGCGAGGTTTCTAAAATGATCCAATTTCAAATTTATGAAATTTAAATGCGTTGGTTTAGAAGAAACATGATTCGTCACGATCATGACTCGTGGTGATTGATTTAGCATGGTTTAAAGATGTTTTTATAGATCAACTTACAAATGAAATAATCTGGTAGTTTTGTTTTTAAATGAGATTCCACCATGAGTTTACGACCATAAGTTTATGGTTCATGAGTTTGCTACTTTTATTTATATATAAAAAATATATAAAATAAACCAGTTTTTTTAAAAAAAATATATAAAACAATTTATTTTTTGTTTTGTATCTTGCGTTCTTCCGAATATTAGAGCGGGCTATTCCCACCAATGGACCACATCCTCAGCTAATGTTCTAACTTCTTTTGTCCTGATTATGATCTTAGAGAACAAAATGGGTCATGAGTTGTGGTTGCAACTTGTGGTTCTAACTTCTTTAGTCTTGTAATTGGGTTTTAATAATGTGTTAAAACCCAATAGGCCCAAGTAAAAAAAATCCCCAAGACGTCGTCGTTTAGCGTATGAGCTAGGTTGTTTGCCGGTTCGAGGAACTCTTGCCGCCGACTAGTTAACCTGGTATTTCGTTCACCGGTGAGATGGAGGCAGCCAAAGCGACGAGCAAGAAAGCAGGAGGGCCTCGTCTCTGCTGTATCTGCAACCAGAGACGACCTGTCCTCAAACGACCCAAAACCCTTCAACAAGTAATTTTGAACCTCACTACTTCTGTTTTTTTTTTGCCGATACTGTGCTAACATATTTTGGAGGAATCTGTATATCATTAACTTTGTAACATTTTGTTTTGAACTTTATTCTGAAATTTTAAGGGAGATTATGAGGACATATCACTTTTTTTGCTTCCTTCTATACCCTGAGTTGATTTCCTGTGGATATGAATTTTGGAATCGGATCGAAGTTATCGAGCTGGTTCTTGGTCTGTGTTAATCCCTAGTTATGTAGCATTTAATGTAAAGCCAAAAAATTGGCTCTGCGGGATTGGAAAATATTTCAATCTCATGCTAGTTGCTGTTGTGATCGTTTTCTGTATGAGCAATGATGTGACTATGTGTTTTAAAGATATGCAGAGAGTGCTTTTATGAGATTTTTGAGGAGGAGATCACCAAGTCATTGTCGAGAATCGGTTATTTAAGTCCGGCGAGCGTGTTGCTATAGGTGCCTCCGGTGGAAAAGGTTATTTCTTGTACTCCAATGGTTTAAACCAAAGACGTTTCAAAGTTTATGAATATATCGGTTTTAGTTTGCGCCATATTTTAAGGAATTATTTTTGTTTCTTTTTGTTCGAACACCAAAACTTATATACCATCCTGTTGCACCTTTAAGATTATTCTGATAGTTGATTTAAATGGAGTGCATAGATCTTCTTTTTTTTGCCAATAACTCAAAAGCTGGTGCAGATTCGACGGTGCTGGCATATGTATTATCAGAGCTAAACAGGCGTCATAGTTACGGGCTGGACCTTTTTCTTTTGTCCATTGATGAAGGGATTACGGGTTATCGTGATGATTCTCTGGAGACCGTTGAAAGGAATGAAGTCCAAGTAAGCTTTTTGAGTTTATCTGTATTGTGTCCATAACACCCGATGCTAACATTGCATTGCAATGCTGAATAGAAGAGTCTGTGTTAGATTTTTCATTTGAAGGATTCTTTTTTTTTTCTGCCAGTATGGGTTGCCTCTTCAGATTCTTTCATACAAAGATCTGTATGGATGGACAATGGACGATATTGTGAAGATGATCGGTCTGAAGAACAATTGCACCTTTTGTGGTGTATTCCGTCGACAGGTGGGGAGCAAGTTTGATTCGTAGCATTCTCTCTTTGAACAAGTTTTTTCGGACCAATCATCTTCTGTTTTATGATTTCATGTCTGATTGATTTCTTGAAGGCACTTGATCGAGGAGCTGCGTTATTGAAAGTAGATAAGCTAGTCACTGGACATAATGCAGATGATATAGCGGAGACAGTTCTCTTAAACATACTGTGAGGGGACGTTGCTAGGTAGATATATTTGTTTCTGGTGATGCTTTCTCTTGCCTACAAAATGCCCTCAGTTAACGGTTTTGTAACTCGGCTATTGTAGATTGAGTCGGTGCACATCAATCACTACAGGCGAAGATGGTCCGATTCGAAGATGTAAACCTTTCAAATATACATACGAGAAGGAGATTGTTATATATCCTTTGCTATTAAAACCTTTGTTTTGCTTTCCTAAACAACATTTTAACTGTCAACAGAAGATATCGTGAGACCTTAACATAGCTACACGTACGCTTATGTCAAGAAGTTAGACTACTTCTCCACCGAATGTAAGTTGTGCATTTTTTATGTTTTTTTTTTGTACTGTTCTTAAACATCACTTGAAAAGAGCTTTACCAAAGTAGCTTTCTAAGTGATTGCTTAAGTTAACTGTTCTCTGCGAGCTGAGTGCATAATGAGCCAATATTTTGGAGTTGACTTATTTTCGATGGCAGGCATATACTCTCCTAATGCTTATCGTGGGTTCGCTCGTGAGTTCATCAAAGACTTGGAAAGACTAAGGTACTTGTTCAAGTTTTTTGCCATAACCAAATAAGCAAGTAAATCTACAATTTTTATTATATAAACTTTAGGCCAAGAGCTATTCTGGATATCATCAAATCCGGTGAAGACTTTAGAATTGCGACAACCACAAAAATGCCAGAGCAAGGGACCTGTGAACGATGTGGTTATATTTCTAGCCAGGTGAGACTTTGCAAACGAAGACCTTTGTCTGTCACATCAAGTCGTTTAATCTATTAGAACTAACGAGGCATAAATAAGATATGCATTGGATTTGAACTTGGATGAATATCTTATATACAATGAGTCAATGATGATGCAGAAATGGTGCAAAGCTTGTGTTTTGTTGGAAGGATTGAACCGTGGTTTGCCTAAGATGGGCATTGGAAGAGCTCGAGGAGGCGTGAGTGGTGATCATAAGAAGGAACCAAAGGCTGGATCTACTGTAAAATCTATTGAGAGCAAACAATGTGGATCTCTGGATTTCTAAATTAAGAGATAATTAAATGCTTTAACAACGCAGAAACTGCCTCTGTATAGAAGAAAACTGTTAAACCCATCACTGTTGTAAAACTTATTCTCCAGGAGGAATTTGGTTTTGCCTTTATAAATTAAATAAATACTTTAATTTGGCATATATGTCAGTGTCAGCTTTGCGTTTGAAACACGTAAGAATTGGATATAGTATGGTTTTGCGTTTGGTGCGTTTTGATTGTTCAAATATAAACCGATCTCTCAAAAGTCTCTCATTTTCCCAGTTGATTTTTAACGCACAATGGCTTCGTCGGCGAAGGCGTTAGGAGCTGTAGCGTCGGGGTTCGTGGAGAATATTAAGAGAAACAAGCACAGCTTCATTCAGTTCTTCGCCATTTCCGGTATCTTGCTTCTGAGCTTCCGATCGATTAGTCAGAAGTACCGAATCCACAAGCTGGAGGAAGACACGGCCGCTCTCAAGGAGGAGCGTGACTCTCTGACGGATCGTATGAAGCAGATCAAAAGCAACCTTCTCCATCAAGCGACCATCGATTCCACCGGCGTCTTCGCTTCTCACCTCCGCCTTCTTTTCAGCGACGATGATCATTGAACCAGTGGTTTGGTTTAGGTTTTATTGTCCTCGATATTTTCGATGCAACACAAAGATCCATGGGTAATCGATTTCGCAATTTATAATCGAAGACGCAGTTAAAGTGTTTGATGAAATGTCTCTATGATACAAAGTTTTTTGCAGCTGGTTTATCTGGTTTAGTTACCTTCTTAAGCTTGGTTAGTGATTCTTAAACCAGCAATATTACTCCATTAATGAGGCTCAACCGCTAGCTGATTTTGAGGAGTAATAGTTGACAATTGTATAACAAGTCTTCCACCTAAATCTTCTCATTGAAAAACTGCTTAATTTGAAAAGTGTATTGTGTAAACCATATAGAACTGCGTAAGATGCTTTAAAAAAAACCAAATAGTTCTACGTAAATTGAAAAGTTTATTGTGTTAACCATACATAACTGCGTAAGATGCTTTTAACAAAAAAAAAAAATTAACGGCGCAAATTTTGGTACGCATCAATCTAATTCCAAACAACGAATTAGTTGACAAATAAGAAAAACAATTCAACTGGTTATACGACACCGTTTATTGTTCTAACCACTGTACTATGCAATCGAATGTTGTCCACACATGGAACACCTAATCCATGTTCCTTATTAGATTTACAGTCACTGTTACAGAGATTAACGCGTTTTGCATCTCTTTTGGATATATATATATTTTTTATTTTATTTTGCGTTTTTGTTTGTATTATTATGATCTTTTAGAAGTGTTGTCATTTATACAGTCCTATCAAGATCAACTTTATTCTAGAACTATTACTAACATGTTATGGACCCCACGGCTCTTTCAAATTGCTCTGACGCGTCGTTTGTGCACCCAATGATAATTTTCTTGTTGCAGATCTCTAGTTAGTAAAAAAAACATTCTTTTTTTTGTTCACTTTACCTTAATTTTCGGAGAGTTAATTTGCTAATGACTCACAAGAAAGAAAAATATGAGTAGTTATTGGCGATAAATCCGGAAATTCAAACGCATGTCAGGTTAATGTTCTACTTTTTGATAAGTACACGTTAGTTTTTTCCTTCGATTACTTTTGGACCCTTCTTCAGTTTTCGTTTTCACCATCTGAGTTTTAGATTCACTCAAAGCCAAAAATTGAGAATAACAAGTGAAGAAAAAGCTTTTGCACTGGAGTAACCTACGAAATGCCAAAGACATTATTAATGAGCTTCCAAAACGAATTTGATCTTGTAACCAGGAATGGGCCCTTTCTTCATATTCGAGCAACTTTACATAAAAACCAAAATAAAAATAAAACTGTTATAAATAATTAGATATATATCTCTATTATGAAGTTTATCTTTTAAAAGATTTTAAATTTATTTGTATCTTTATCTCTTAACAGATCTTAAACTTATTTGAATTTAAATTTTATCTTATCTCTAAAATTGAGATAAACCTAGTTGTATTCCTATATAAAGGACTCATTGTCATCAACACGAGTTTCTAGCTATTTGAGTTTTGTCTTCGTAATTCAGCACCAACTCGTTTAAGTCTTTTCAGTCCACTTTGTTTCGATTAACAAGGTTAGTAAATCTCATACTCCAGCTTCTCGTATTCTATGAAATGAAATTTAATCATTACGATATTATTCCGTATTGGAAGTAATAATAAAGCCATAATGTGAATTACTTTTGATGGTCTATGTAGTTCTTATTTCGTGGGTCTCGAAGTTTTAATGTTTTATTTTTTCAAAAAAATATTGGACATTTTATTAAAAAAAAGTCCAAAAACTCCCAACTCAATTATGCATGTTTAAATCCGAGTGAATTGTTTTAATGGAAAGATGTCGGCACTTTTGTATAGCAAAAGCAATTTTTTTTCTCTCTTTTTACTTATTAGCATATAATCTTGTAAGAGTTATAGAGTAGATCTTAAAAGAAAAAAAAAGTGTTGTGTGCCCTAATAAATTACCACAGATTCCCCCTCGAAAAGAGTTAATAGTTAATTACACCGACGATTGAAAAGAAAGAAAAATTCAATTGGTTAATCTGTCACCCAAAGTTTGCCAAAACAAATAATCCAATTGTTAATCCATCACCTAAAGATTACCACAACTAATCGTTTGTCCTTAATAATTACTTTATATAACTTAATTGTTTTGAGGGCACAAAACATATAAAAATGGCTAATTCGCTTAGCCATGTGGATTGTGGGAGACAAATACAGATTTCAAAGTAACACAGAGTCGCTCGTGGGTCCAGCCACCGACACTGACCTTTGTTTTCTTCTCTCTTATTCGTTTCTTCTAGTGACTCTCTCTCTCTCTCTCTCATTCTTACTGTAAACTCTCTTTTAAATACGTGCCGTCTCTTCTCTCCATTACTCTCGACTCAAATCTGTGTTCATGTAAGAGAAAAGGATCACGCCAAAAACACCTTTCTTCATTCACAGGCTTTCACCATAAATGGCGGCCAATGCCTCGTTCGCCGCCGCATTAATTATCGGCTTCTCGCTTCTCTTCGCCGTCACGGCGGAAGATCCGTACAGATTCTTCGAATGGAACATCACATACGGTGATATCTACCCACTCGGTGTTCGCCAACAGGTAACTAAATCACTAAACCAAGATCCATCTCTTATAAGTTTCCGGTTTGGTTTTTTAGATCCGGTTTTTTTTGGGATCTCACGTTTTCCGTTTTCCGGTTTAGGGTATTCTGATCAACGGACAGTTTCCGGGACCGGACATTCACTCCGTTACTAATGACAATCTCATCATTAACGTCTACAATAGCCTCGACGAACCTTTCCTCCTTTCATGGTAATTTTTTTTCCTTTTTCAAATCTTATTTGAAATCTAAACCAATTGCAAATCTGTAATTACAAATACCATTTTGTTAATTTAATTCAAAATTTAACGTCTACAATAACATTTAAGTATGTCGTTGTCGACTGATAGCAGTCGTAGTTGCTATGCCTAGTCGGCTAGTAGTTTTTTAAAAAAATTTCTCGTGAATAGTATTTTCGTTCTTTTTTTTTAAATAGTGACGTAAATAAAACGTGCGTTAAAAACAAAAACACTGATGAGGTACGTAATAAGGGTTTTGTTTTGGCGACACCTTATGTTGGACTCGGTCCACGAAATAATTATTTACACATGCCACGATATGAAATAATTGGGAAATTTGGGGTTTGCATTCAATAATCAAAAGCACATTATTAAATATTTTTTTTTAGATTTTTGTGTATGCATTGTGATTGACGAACAGTGACTATATTTACTACATGTGGGAAAATGGTCCACTTTACCAAATTTATTAGCTGTATTCTCAAATTGATTGAAAACTTTTGTCGTGGTTAAGGGGTAAGATTAACAAATAATAAATCTTTTGGGGTAAATATTAATATTTTAGAAAATAATGTGATTTAATGCAGGACTGGGATTCAGCAGCGGAGGAACTCATTCGTCGACGGAGTGTACGGAACGACTTGCCCAATCCCGCCGGGGAAGAACTACACTTACATTCTTCAGGTGAAGGATCAGATTGGAAGTTTCTACTACTTCCCTTCTCTCGCTTTCCACAAAGCCGCCGGTGGATTTGGAGGCATCCGTATCCTCAGTCGTCCTAGGATCCCCGTCCCTTTCCCAGATCCCGCCGGAGATTACACCGTCCTTATCGGAGACTGGTACAAATCCAATCACACGGTAAGGATTGATTGCTTTTTGATGCGTGATTGTCTTTAGATTCCGGCCAATTTGTCAAAACTCCTCCATGTATCGTGATTTTTTTCACTTGTTTTTGATTTTTTAATCGTGTTTGCTTTCTCGCTTCTGTAGGATTTGAGGGCACAGCTTGATAGTGGTAGGAAGCTTCCTTTACCAGATGGTATCCTCATCAATGGTCGTGGAAGTGGTGCCACTCTCAATGTTGAACAAGGTATTTGCCACTCTCTGTGATTAAGTCACTACTAATGAGTTTACTGGATTAGCTTATGAATTTAAGTTTTTCTTCTTCTTCAGGTAAGACATACAGGCTGAGAATATCCAATGTAGGACTACAAGACTCCCTCAATTTCCGCATTCAAAACCACAAGATGAAGGTGGTCGAAGTCGAAGGGACTCACACTCTCCAGACTACCTTCTCTTCTCTCGATGTTCACGTTGGCCAATCTTACTCGGTCCTCGTGACTGCGGACCAGCCTGCACAGGATTATTACATGGTGGTCTCTTCTCGGTTTACCTCGGCTGTGCTCACTACCACGGGTGTTCTCCGTTACAGTGGTTCTGCTGGTGGTGTTTCTGGACCTATTCCAGGTGGACCAACCATACAGATCGACTGGTCCTTGAACCAAGCTCGAGCCATTAGGTATCTTTCTTTTCCTCTTTGACTCAGTAATGATGAATACTAACTGTGCAGCTACTTGACTTGTGATTGTACGTTAGAGAAAGCTCCTTAGATATCCTTTAGATGATAGATTCCCAAGGAAGCACATAAAAAGTCAATTCATTTTTGGAGTTTCCTTCTGTGATATGATAAGTTTTGATTTGACTGGTTGTGCTTACTTTCTGGAGTTAAAATCTGATTTTTGTCTTTTTATCTAAGTCTCTTATGTTCTTGTGTTGTAGGACTAACCTTACAGCCAGCGGACCAAGGCCGAATCCACAAGGATCATACCACTACGGTATGATAAAAACCGCAAGAACGATCAGACTTGCTAGCTCTGCTGGTCAGGTCAACGGAAAGCAACGATACGCTGTGAACAGTGTTTCGTTCAACCCAGCAGACACTCCTCTGAAACTCGCGGACTACTTCAAGATTGACGGTGTTTACAGGGTGGGAAGCATACAGAGCCAGCCCACTGGTGGAGGAATATACCTCGACACATCTGTTTTGCAAGTCGATTACAGATCCTTTGTGGAGATTGTTTTCGAAAACTCCGAGGATATTGTCCAGAGCTGGCATCTTGACGGTTACTCTTTCTGGGTTGTTGGGTAAGTGTCTTTCTGTCTCGAAACCTCAATTATTCATGCTTTTTGCATCCACAAGATCCACACAGTAACTGATAAAAGAGAAGTTTTGAATATTTTATTGATCTTAATCGCTATAAGAAATTGGGCTAACGTAGTCTTCTGATACAGAATGGACGGTGGGCAATGGAGTCCTGACAGTAGGAACGAGTACAATCTACGCGATGCAGTTGCTCGCTGCACCGTTCAGGTAAACCACAGCAAAAGCGAGTAATCTAAGCATGTTTTCTTTTGACAAATGTGAACCTTTGGGGCTAATATCTCATTCATCTACAGGTGTATCCGAAATCATGGACGGCCATATACATAGCACTGGACAACGTAGGGATGTGGAACCTAAGATCCGAGTTCTGGGCAAGGCAATACTTAGGACAACAGTTCTATTTACGTGTCTATACAACCTCGACTTCTCTCAGAGATGAGTACCCAATCCCCAGGAACGCTCTTCTCTGCGGTAGAGCCAGCGGTCGCCACACCAGACCGCTTTGAGCGGTGGAGAGACAGATGGTTAGCCAAACCAGCTAGTTCGTTCTCGACGGGTGTTTCTTGTTTTATTCATTCTTCATTTGCAAACCAGCTAGTTGTGGTTAAATCAGTTTATCAGTTTGTAACGATCTCAGCTCGAGGTCTCAATTCTTATTCTTTTTTTTGTTTTCTTTTTCTTTTTAAATCTCTGAATGGAAACTTTATTCGATATAATACAGTGTTCCATCGTAAGAAGTAGGTGTTACAATTTGCTATGATATGAATCTTCAGTTAACAATTCGAAAAAAAAATTCAATACTATACGTATCAAATGTGCAGATTGAGGATAATTAGCTAAAATTATAATCTGGGAATTTTTATAACCAAGCTAGCTAGCTTTCAAATTCACTGATTAGGCCATGTACGGAACGTAGAAGCAAAAACAAAAAGGGGCATTCCGAGAATGGAACTCGGGACCTCTCGCACCCAAAGCGAGAATCATACCACTAGACCAAATGCCCATTACTTTTATCTTCTATTAAAAGATTTACGAATTTACTCAAATAATTTGATTATTGTTATCGAACACGACAAAATCCGATTTTTTGTTTATTCTCCTTGTCTTAATTCGAGAGCGAAAGGTTTAGAATTATGGATAGCCCAAATAGTTTTGAAATATTGAATGCTACTTGGCTTTGACAACAAATAAAATATAAACCCATCCGATGACAAAAAAATATCCCATCCTATCTTGGGTTTATATGCATTGGGATTTGAATTTTCAGTGATTACAAAACGACACCGTTTAATATACTTTTAAAGCAAACGTCTTATCCAGCCGGAAACGGAAGCTAAACTTTGATCCTGATCGGAGAAATGGCGACTAGCGATTCTGTATTCAATTCTGATCTACTTCTCGCTCACAAGCTTCCTGAGGTTTGGTTTGTTTCCGTTTTACATTCTTTTTAATTCGATCATATCTTCCGTGATCGAGACGGAGCTTGTCTATAGTCTTACCTTCTTTTGCTCACGTTTTTTCTCATCTGTTTTTTGCTAGCAGACGCGTTACAGCTACAATGAAAGGTTTGCGTCTTCTTTCTCCGTGTTTCTCTGTGTTCTTTTTTATGTGTGTAAATGGATTTCGCTTTCATATTCGGGACTGGGGATGGGTAATGGAGAAAACGATTGAAAATCGAGGGAGATTAAGAAAATTTCATGTTTAGCTTGACAAATTAAGGAACAGACCTATGACGAACTTGATTATTTACTTGTGTAAATAGAGATGTAGCAATCTATGCTTTGGGAGTCGGAGCTTGTGGCCAAGATGCTGTTGATTCGGATGAGCTCAAATATGTGTATCACGAAAATGGACAGGAATTTATCCAGGTATCTCAATGATTGATCTGGATTTGACTGTGATGTCTCTTTGCTTTTCTTGAGTTAACCGATGTTACTGGCTTTAAATTATAGGTTCTACCAACTTTTGCTTCACTATTATCACTTGGGTCTTTGACGAAAGGTCTGGATTTGCCAGGTTTTAAGTAAGCACAGTAATCTATCTTGTATGTATTGACGTTTTGCATCATAGTTTTTGACGTAGAAGATGTGAGAAAGAATGAAACCGACATGATGATTTTTTTTTTGTATCTTGTCTGCAGATATGATCCTAGTCTCCTGTTGCATGGACAGCACTACATAGAAGTATACAGGCCATTACCTTCCAAAGCTTCTGTGAGTATATAATCTTCTATATAAAACACATCTCTAGCAGATATTAGTTCTGTGAATTATTCCCCATCTTCAGGATTTTGATTGTAGGATTTGCTCTAGAAATTGTACACTCGTACTGGAGTAACACTGGTTTCAGGGGTTCGTGGCAAAATAGAGCTATTTGAACTTTCGCATTGGCTACTTTTTCTATATCCAAAGTGGCCTATGCTTCATTGTTCTGAATTGATGTTGTTTGTGTTGATCGCAGCTAATTAACAACGTAAGCCTAGCTGGATTGCAGGATAAAGGTACTTGTCACCTTTTTTTTGGTGTGACCCCTTTACTAGACCAAAATTAAGAGGAAATTTGGTTTTTTTTTTGGTTATATATTCAGCATCGAGATGAGTAGATTTGAGGCATTTGAAATTGATATTTTTATTCTCCCTCATGGCACTCTTTTAGGTAAAGCAGCTATCCTTGAAATAGAAACCAGAAGTTACGAGCAAGGTTCAGGGGAACTTTTATGCATGAATCGGTATAAATGTCTGTGGACATACTTAATCTGGGAGTTTTAGCTTTAGAACTCGTGAACTCATTTGGGGCTTGCTCTGCAGGACGACTGCATTTTTACGAGGAGCTGGTGGTTTCTCCAATTCATCTCAACCATTTTCTTACAAAAATTATCCAAGCAACCAGGGCTCAGCTGTGAAAATCCCCCAAGCACAACCGTCGGCAGTGTGCGAAGAGCGCACCCAACCATCACAGGCAAGTCGATATTGTAAAAAGCTTATTTGCTTTTGTTTCGTCAGTTATTGCTGGATTTGGAAATCAATTGTAAATCCTCTGGTTTATATCTCCCTGCAGGCATTGCTTTATAGACTCTCTGGTGACTATAATCCTTTGCATTCAGATCCAAAAATGGCAAATCTTGCCGGGTTAGTGAACCACTTCTATAGCTGCTCACTGAGATCAGTGTCAAACTAGATCGTACTTTCCAGTTTGCCATTTTCCTCATAGCGATATTTTAACTCAATAATTCAGAGGATAGAACCATACACGACTTTGGCTACATTATCCTACAAGAAATGTATTTTAATTTCCATCATAAATCTGAGCTATGAATACTGCCACGACTGATACTTGTTTCATCAACTTCGGTGAAGATTCCCACGCCCGATATTGCATGGACTTTGTACGCTAGGGTTTGCAATCAAGGCAATCATCAAGTGTGTTTGCAAGGGTGACCCCACTGCTGTCAAAACCATATCGGGACGATTCCTCACGACTGTTTTTCCCGGTGAAACTCTGATAACTGAAATGTGGCTCGAAGGCTTGAGGTAGAATTTTGCTTTCTGTCCCTCTCTCACATGTATTGTTCTATATCACCTAGAATATCCTAAGGGACTGTTATAAACAAAAGCTGAACTTAGCTTTCATGTACTCACAGGGTCATATATCAGACGAAAGTGAAGGAAAGGAACAAAGCCGTGTTATCTGGTTATGTTGATATTCGTGGTTTATCTTCGTCACTTTAAAAGTTTTCTGTCCCTAAATTGTCCATATAAGGGCTTGTCATACATTACATTTTGATGTTTGCTTGTCGTAAACAACCACAAATAAAACTTTTTTCACTCTTGATGTGTGCTTTGGAAGCTGCAACAGACCGAGCCAACTTCAAGTTTCAATTGGTTACTATCCGGTTCCGTTTGCGATTTTACAAACAGATCTGTTCAATGAAGTAGTAAGCTTTTGCTGTCTTGGTTCATGTTCCCGGTCGGGTAACTAAAAATCAATAGTCATTACCGACACAAAAGACCCTAATTTTGTTGTTGTCAATGAACTGAATCATAAAGCGTGTGAACGAAAAGCTGAAAATATGCGTCAAACCTTTGTTTATACGTAACTCATACAAAGTCCTTTTTTTGGACATAACAAATTGAGAAATATCTCTGGTGGCCTATAGGTAAGGAATTTTTTTGTTTACTCGGTCCATGAAGCATTCACCATCTTCGCCATGAACGAATACCTATCCGCTGCTTCATCAATCTGTTCAACATCTCAAAATCAGTCAGCCATGGAAAAAATGTATGTTATATAATGTAAAACCTACCAACGAGAATTTTTTCATTACCATCTTTTGAGTTGGGCGACCAGCTCCATGGCCAGCCTTAACTTCTATACGACCAATTATGGGGTTTGTCTGTGGACTGTTCTCTAAGCTTGTGCACAGCACATGCTGCAACGTCTGCAGATGTATACGAGTTTTAAAAATATGCATTGCGGACTCCTTGAGAAAAGAGTCAAAATCAAATTAAACATTAAAGTAAAAGTGTGTGAAAACAGACCGCAAGCAACTTCAAAGAGTGAAGTGGCACAACTCTGTCATCGTGATCGGCTGTCAGTAACATAGTGGATGGGTACTGAACTAAATTGCCGGTTTGTTGCTCCCATGGCCTCCTCACATTGTGCAGAGGTGAGTACCTTTTAAAGTCGCACCCAAATTGTAACTTTGTATCAGTATCGGTTAACATATCAGCACAACATCAGATATCATATATTAACAGACTCACTTTATCAGCCAATGAAACTCCTCTTCATTCTCAGAGCAACCATAGTCAGAAGTCCAGGCATGGCCTATGCATAAATAACATCTCCTAAGTTATAAATACATTACAGGAACGACAAAGAGAGAGTGGATATAACTAAACTCACCTATGGTAAATTTGTGAAACCGTAGCATATCCATGACACCCACGTGAGCCAAAGCACAACCAAAAAGGTCTGGTCTCTGCACACAATTAAAATCTTTATGTCTACGTCTGCCAAGTAAGTAAAATGATGAGTCGAAATTATTAGCTTTATATGCATTCTGTATAGACTTACCTGATTTATGCAAGCACCGATCAGGAGTCCACCATTACTGCCACCTTCGATACACAGCTTGCTTGGTTGTGTATAACCAGCCGACATGAGATACTCTGCCCCACATATGAAGTCATCAAAGCAGTTCTGCTTTTTGGCAAGTGAACCCGCTTTGTGCCATTCCTCCCCATACTCCCCACCACCCCGAATGTTTGCAAAGCAGAAAACAACACCGAGATGCTTGCTAAGCACAATGCGACTTGCACTGAAAGATGGTGTTATGCTTATGTTAAACCCACCATATGCATAGAGCAAACATGGGTGTGATCCATCTAGCTTGATATCTTTTTTTGCCACAATAAACATTGGTATCTTTGTTCCATCCTTGCTGGGATAGAAGACCTATAAAGAACAGTAAAAGCAACTTTCACATACGCAAAGCAAAAATAATTATGGAAGAAATAGGACGATGCTACAAGAAAATGTGTTACCTGAGTGGCTTGAAATGCCTCCCTGTCAAATCCGGGTACAGCGACCTCCCGGAATACCTTAACTTCTGGAGATTCATTGGCTAAGTCACACTTGTAAATCACACCGGGAGTGAGGAAACTAGTGAAGCTAAAGAAGAAGGTATTGTCCTTGCGCCGAGCAGAAACATCAGATACTGAACCAATATCTACCGGTAATTGGTGAAGCAAAGAACCAGATTTCAAGTCCCTAATTTGCAGAATGTGCTTTACATCGCTCATATAGCATGCAACCAACTGATTCCCATTGACTGCACAAGCGGATGCTAGGACATCCTTCTCGTGTTCTTCAACAACATCAGTCCAACTATTTGGTTCCTTTAGATCAACCCGGACTAATTTGTACTTAGGGGCATCTTTATTTGTCATGAAAGTAAACAGAGTCTCATCATTTGAGATAACACTATATTGCGCATCAAGTGTGTCAACAAGCTTAATGAAAGGAAGAAAGCTGCTGCTTCCTCTGAAACTCTCAAGACCTCCTGAAAGTGAAGATAGATCGCAGTAGTATAATTTGTTGACAGGGTCACAACCCTCTCCAATGCTCATGATTAGGTACTGCATGAATGAACAACATGATGAAATTTAAATCAGAACCGAAAACTAATAATTGATGTTCCAGAGAAAGAATCATGGGTCTACGATATTCAGTAACACTGTTTGAAGCCATAAGCATTCAAAAAAAGGAACAGGATCAAACTGCTTTTCTGATAGAATTTATAAGAAAATATTTAAGAGCTTAATCAAAATCAAAGAACCCGAGCTAAGAACTGGTTGTATTACCCTCCCATCGTCTGTGACTTCAGCTCCAAACATATACTTGGGATTCTCATGATCTCTCCAGCATAAGATATCTTGAGACTGATCTGTCCCAAGGAAATGGTAATACAGCTCATGATAAAGGTTAGTATTAGTCTCTGTGCCAGCATCTATATCCTCTCCATCCCTGCAGAAGAAAAAAATTAAATAGGCAGAGAAGCTAAGCTATCTGAACTATGTTAAAAGGCTTCTTCCAACACATATTGTACGCCTCCTATGCCAGAAATCAAGTATTATATATTGACTTACTTGGGGGCAGGGTAGCGACCATAGAAAAATCCAGTACTATCGTGTGTCCATGTAATCCCGCTGAACTTAACCTATTGCAGTAAAAGGATCATGAAATATATCACAATTCTTGTTGGTAGAACGTTATTGATAAATGCCACTAATCAGTACAGGCTTAATCACCATACCCATGATAAAGTATCAGACTCCACTTTCTTATCTTCAATCTTGATCACCTTAATCGTCACCCAGTCGCTACCACTTGAACTAAGACCATAGGCCAAGTACTTAGCATCCTCGCTGACAGAAAATGTGTTTAAGGACACTGTTCCATCATCACTAAGAGTGTTCGGATCAAGCAAGACCTCTGGCTCAGCATCCAGATCATCCTGAACCCGACAGGAACCAAAGTCAATGAGAAAACAAAGCTCGAGCCGAGTTAATAAGATGCCTATGTACTGATACAAAAGCCCTATGTCTCAACAAACACCTGCAGATACAGCACATTATGGGCTTGTAGACCGGTGTTATGGAAGTAAAAGTACTTATTCCCTCTCCTGAACGGTGTATCGTAACGTGGATGATCAATAAGGACTGTTATATTCTGACGGAGCTTTTCCTTTGTTTCGCACTTTTCGAGCACAGAATCTGTCAATTTCACTTGGCTGTGGACAAATTCCTTCACTTCTTCAGCATCAGGATCCTCTAACCTAGCAAAAGAAACAATCCAGGATGGCAAATTCAACGAGAAAGGATACGAAGCATCGCAACAGATTGATAAATCAGACGAACTCCCGAACAAATCAGGAGTTTATCTTAAAGTCAATATCTAAGTCAACTCCAAATGTCTACTACTGCTTCGGAGCGATATGCAGAAAAATTCGAAATCCAATAAGATATCCTCATTTCCTAGGGATCTCAAAACCAAAATGAACGAGAGGGAGATTGCAGCTGAAAACCAAAAGCTTACCAACGGTAAGGATCTCCGATTTTGACGCCGTGGTAATCCTCGACGACGGAATCATCACGCCGGGCCAAAGGATAGTGTAGTCGCTCGCCTAACACCGAAGAAGATCCCATGATCGTTGAGCTCGGATGGGAAGAAGAAGAAGAAGAAGAAGGCGAACAACAACAACGAGAACCAGACTCGGGTCGATTGGAGAAGTTTCCGTCGTTGTGGAGAAGAAGAGAAGAGAGAGAAGAAGAAGATTGCCGTAATGTATTTATACGGAGGCGACGCGTGCAGCGGAAACGAACTGTTGGGACGCTAATAAACGCGAAAATCTGGGAACGCACGTGACAACCAAACGCTGTTATCATCGGTCTTCTCGCTCTCTCTCTTCTTCACCTTCTTTGAGAATGGACGCCACCGAGTTGCTGCTGTTATACGTTTCTAATATTTTTTAATCAAAGAAAAATATATGTACGAGTCTTTTTATAGGCTACCATCTTTATATTTTTCTTAAATATTTTGGCTTAAGTTATAGTGTGTGGATGATATTATAGATTCAGTTCCATTCGAATGTCATAGTACTGTACACACCTTCTCATAGCCTGTGAACTCGATGGATTGTAACTTGTAAGAGTAAAAAGTACATACATTATAAGCTTAACGATGTATATGTTTTTGTGATAAAAATGATGCGTATATATAATGTTGAACTATATTTAAAACCTTTGGATCTGTAACTTATAATATAGAATATGAGGCCCGTATCACACAGAGTCCATTATATAAAAGCCCATTAACTCTTGTCATTTTCACAAGTCAATACCTACTTTTCACCGTTTAGGCTAAAAAAAGTAGGTTTTGGACTTAGGGCATTTGTATTTCTTTATTAAGTAGTTTGCAGAAGATTTAATCATAAGCTACACTATAGACTCGCACATAGAAAGTAACTTACTAATGGAGTTTTTGTGAATTGACCATACCGAGAAAGATATAATAATAACTTTGACCTACAATAATATAACGGGGAACGGTAAAACGGAGTACTAGGGCGTAACGAGGAAATTGGGAGTCACGCGCGCTTAAATACATGGCGTAGAGAAAGATATAATAAAGTTGGAGATTTGCCTTGAAAGGATAATTTAAATGGAACTGACACAATCCCAATGATGAGGCTACTAGGAAAATATTAAAAGTTGAATTGTATATTATTTATTTTTATTGCTTCTGGATTAAAGGCGTGTGTATATATATATATACACATACGAATGTATACCCTAAATTAATCCGTAGAACCGAAGTAGGCACATATCAAAGTCGTCGTGCACAATACTCAGTCATGGAAGGTCATATCATCAGACGATTACATTGTAAGCATGTAAGCCGGACTATGTTATTGCTTTCAGCTATGCGCCATAAAACAACAGCTAGCTTCTTGGTTATAAATCTAATGCAAGAAAATTTGCAAGACACTTTCGAACCATTGAAAACCTAATTAGTCGAATATCGGGCATAAAGAAGACAAATTTGTAGAAAATTGTCTATAACTGAGTTTCATTCTTCGTTTTATATCTAGAAATATAAGAAAAAGTATAATGACAATCTATTTTGTGAGTAATAATAACATTTTCTTTCAAAATAATCAAAAAGACTACAATATCCAACCTTATATACCTCGTAAACTACTCATCAGACTGTTAAAACACATATTTCACATAATATAGAAACCTGCGACTTTACATATATAATTAAGAAAATAGCTATTTTAAGATTGAACTTTGTTTTGATGTTTTCTTCTCCAACAATGTTTATCAGCTTGAACACTATTATCACATAGTATAGAACCATGCAATTTTACATATAAGCACAAGTAATAATTAAGATAATCACTATTTTAAGATTGAACTTTGTTTTGATGTTTTCTTCTCCAACCATGTTATCAGATTGAATACTATTATCACATAATATCGATGCAATTTTACATATAAGCACAAGTGACTACTTTCTATACGCATAGATTCCATTTTATAAGAAAACAAGACATCATAATAACATTGTGTGGGCTTCAACAACATCAAGAAAGGTAGAGTAAGTTCTCCTTTTCCATTGCCATATTCTCCTATGATTTCAATCTATCTGTACTTATTAGAGTATTGGGTCCTCTTTCTTTATGAATAAATTTACCTTTCGTAGATGATGTAAACGTTTCAAACGCCACCAATTTTCCTAAACACTCACAGTGTTCAAAGCCATTGAGAATTAAAACGATGTCGACGTTTATGATAAGTGTAATCAATCTAACAAAGCCCACCAACAATGTAGAGACTCAAACAAGGAAAGCACAAAACTTCTGAGAGATCAATCAGATCAAAGGAAAAACAGGAAATGTTAACAGAGATTGACTTAACAAAACAAAAGAAAATCGCAATTGGATGTAATAATGTTGAATAAATTCGAGATCATACCATTCTTCTTCAAACTTAGATCTTAGTGTTCATCAAGTGATCTTGATCACCATGAGCCAGTGCCTTATGTTGAATACATCAAATCACGAGGGGTTTTACAAAGAAACCCTAACAGATCTCTATTGGCAGTATGCCCACCTCCCCTCACAAAACACAACGTAGATACGTTCACTTATACACAAATATATAAAGAGAGGAGGTGGACAGAATGCCAAAGATCTCTGTAAGAAACTCTTTTGTCAAACCCACATGATCAAAAAGGTTAAAGATCCAAACTTTTTTCACTCTTTCCTTGCGTCGAATGTAATAACGAGAGGTACACAATAAGGAGCAAAAAGGGTTTTCATATAAAAAGAAGAGAACAACAAAAAACAAAAGAGGCGAAAACCTACAGAGAGAACAATAGATGAGAAATGGGGAAGGGTGATACTAATATTTATGAGGTCGTGAAAGAGGCAGATGGGTTTCTCTTAATGATGGAGATGTACAGTTGTTGTTGAAGCAGGAAATTTATGAACCAAGAATATTAAAAAAAAAACAAAAACCGAAACCCTAGATTCTGTTGTCACAAAGCTACGGAGAAGATCGAACAACAATCTCTCGAAAGCTGGAAACTTTGTGGATGGGTTTAGATCAAATGAGAGGAGATCAATTTAAAGATTCGGATTCGAAAAGACATAAGATCTAACAACTATGAACAGAAATACAGTGAAAGAGAGATGGGATAAAACGACGAAGAAAAATATAATGAAAATAGACACTCAAGAGGTTTTCTCGGGAAAATAAGTGAATAACAAGGGAATTAAAATCTCATTACCGAAAATATCTTGATTAGTTTTCCCAATTGTTGAAAATCCTAATAATAATAAGAAAAATTCAATAATTTTTATAAAGGATTTTATTTGAGGTTTTTCTTTTACTTTTGTTCTCATTAGCAAATGTCAAAAGAAATATAACGAGGTTCTCTTTTATGCCTACGGCCTACCGTTCGGTTTTCCTTTTTTTCTTGCTTTTTTGTCCGGGCCACAAATTAAACGGCACCATTTCTAATTGACTATGGTTACAGAATTATTAATTACTAATGTTATTTAACTGAATAGTATAAAACGAATGTTTACAGTACTAATCAACAAAACTTATAAATTTTCTTGAAAACTGTGTAGTGGAGATTTTTTTCTCAATTTTGTAAAAACTTAAGAATGGTGAAATAATGACATAGATTGTGATATATATGTATATTGTTTTTACAAAACATGTATATATAAATAATTATTGGTAACTTTTATAAAATCCCAAAACGGTGAAAGTTTTTTTGTTACAAAACACTGATTTGTCAATGAGAATCCACGTTTAATAACTCTTAACTCATTGAGTCACGATGTTATATATATCGTTGTAGTATCCATAACAACCACCGATTCTAATTTTATTACACGTTGAACGATAGAAGTTGTTTGATTCGATAAATGGTCCGAACGCCGACGTACAAGCTTGGTATTTTTCTTCCCAACTTCAAATTTAATTATTTAAAGATGTTTTGGACATATTGCGACATAAACCAACTTAAATTGGAAGCTAGTAAAAATTAATAGAGAGATATAAAGAGAGTTTGTTTGCTTGTGATTTCAAAACATTTTGACATTTATATAGATCTTTGTTTTAGAACATGTACATATATAAATTTGAGAAATAAAGAAATACAAAAGGAGAAATATTAGTTTCAAAAATTACTCGTATTATATTGTTGAGAACAATGTAAAATTAACAATTTCTGACTTCTGTTCGTGTGCGGCAACTTCCAACTGATGGGTCCATTTACTTCTCCACCATGGAGTGGATTGCAGAATCCTAGGCTCATGTAAATATAACACAAATTTTAGAATAAAGATAAGTTCAACCTTTTGACCTAGTAATTAACTATGATACGCTAAAAATTCCACAAAGTATTTAGAGAATAAGGTCCATCCCTTTTTGTTTTCTTGCTTTAAACAACGAAAAATACAATTAAAATGACATCATTTTATGATATATATGTATATAATTATAGTCCCCTTCTGTCGATTGATATGTCGCACTCATCACTCCCACAACCTGCAAAGTCTCATTTATTCCTTGTGACAATTTGTTTTGAAATCTTTTTTCCTTATTTTATTCATTACTAAATATTTTCTTTATAAACGGAACAAACTCCAATAAAAAATGGACTTATTATTAGTAGTGTGGATGAGAAAACAAATGCATGCCTTGCGTGCATTAATTGCAACAACTCATAATTCTCCCCACTATTTATTGCCTCAAAATCTACCACTCCCATCTAACTTTCTCTCCATTAACTTCTTACATTTTACTAACTTTCAGTCTCCATTTTTAAATCAAACGAACCATCATACATTATATCATACATATTGAATTAGTTGGACTTTAATCATTTCTTTGAAATCATGCAAGTAAGTCTTATACATATGTTCATGTGTAATTACTATTTATTCATTGTAATAGTAAGACTCTATTTATTTATTTTGGACGAAATGATGTAATATTTTGTTCAAAATAATTTTGAAAACTTTAAATAATATATATTGATTCTAAAAAGTCAAATTAAACAAATAAAAATACAACATACACACACATATATATACATTGATTTTATAAGGTTAATCAAACGAGTAAAATACAGTTTTTTGTATGAACCAGGCTAACAAAATAGGTTTCGTATTTAATTTGTGTTTAAAATTGTATTTATTGGTAATAAAAATGAATTTTCTGGGGTTTCTTCCATCTATCTTGATCTTTCGTCTAAATCATATTTATTGTCATTTGACCATAAAGAAAGAATAAGAACCTGAAAAAGGAAACGTCGGGTTTGTCGGATAGTGAAAATGTCAGTGGTATGATTGAAATTATTTAAGAATTGGCTTCACATATTACTTTCCAGAACATCGCCATGCTATCGATTTACACATGTTTTGAAATGTCTAAAAATTTATAAGACAAGACGGCCGAACAATGTCAAATATTACGGTAAATTGTAATACGTATGATACACGGAGATCTTGAAAAATCGTTACTCATGCCATTTCGTTGAATCATCGATGAAAAGTGAAAACGTTATAATGTTTTTCAGATTTATTAAGGGATGAAAATGAGAACTCGACTGTAACAAAGGTCAACACTTTTGGTTCGCTTTTAGAAAGGCTTTTTATTTTGCACTCCATCTTCGGGACATTCTCTTTATTCATTATTTTTACATGCTTCTCTTTATTTTATTTTTTCAGACTAGTTACTTTCGTTAAAGTTGACTAACTTAATATCTGCAAATATATAATAAACAACCAAAAGGTTAATATCTAAAAAATAAACCCATTTAAATCGGGGTTTATATCATGGATCTGCATGACACTCATGACGTGTTGAATTCATGAATAGAGGTGGATTTGTTTTCTTTTTTAACATTTATATCATTAGATGGATTAATTTGTTAACTATTAATCCATATATAGAACATATGTGAGTGTGTAGGGTTTTAATTTGTTATATATGTAGAAGATGAAGATAAATAATATAACATGATATAACTTATACAATATCATTCGTTTAACGCAGAGCTCGATGCATGGACAGATGCTTTTTACCCCACCCGCATGATTGCTTAAACTGATCTTGTATTTCGTTAATACCGTATGCTGTAAATATTATTTTTCAATATTAAGAACAAAATCATGTACTTTTAGTTTTATTTTCTCTAATTAAACTACGCATAGGTTACTAAAAAGGCAACAAAAGTGAGAAAAAATGCAGAGATAGTTGGCAAACTATAATTGCGAGTAGTGACTTTAGACAGAAAAGGGAGAAACCGTCGATATATATACACACAACATATATATATATAGATATATATATGCTTTGTAAGTGTCGAATCAGTAATTTACATAAATAATAATTTCTCCTCGCTGTAATATGTTTTTTTGGGTTGTATGTTCGACATGGTTTTATATTTCTATTTATGATTGTCAATGCGTTTCCATTTGTTATAGATACCAGTAGATTCAAAGTTTCACACATAGAGGCCATAAAAGAAGACACAAACGCTCTACGAAAGCCCGAACTTGACTTGCATTATTAGAAATTGTGTGAATCGGATCACTTGATGTAGTTAGAAGTTATTATTTGGTTTGCATCGCAAAGTCAAAGCTTTTTTTTTCATTTGTGCACAAACGGTTAATTTTTTTTCATCCAGCAACCAAAGACTGATTTGTTAAAAAGTATCTATATTTTTTATGCAAAGTTAAAAACACTAGTGATAAATTTGGAGAAAAACTTTAGAATTATAACAAGTTTTTTCTCAGATTTATCCATTAGCCAATAAGTTATTTATTCAAAATATCTGACTTGATTAACACATTATTTACATATAATAATACAAAATTTATATATTAGACAATATATCGGTTTAATTTGATTTTCTGATTTTTTCAAAATTTAAATTTATCACTAGAGATTTAAATCATTCCAGAATTTATTTAAAAAGGTTCGTGGAATTTTAAGATGTTAGTTAAATTCAGTAGATCTGAAAACTAACAAAAAATTTCAAGAAGTGTAGTATAAATATATATCCAAGTGTTTTAAAGCAAGAGCGAGAAGGTAAATTGAAAATATGTGATTAGTGGGTTAAACAATAATTAAAATCCATAATTTCGGTTTAATCCCCTCTTTTCACTCTTTTCTTATGCATGCGGGACAGTCTCGCTCTCTCTCATATGCTCATCATCACCATCATTTTCTCAGGGTTAGCTCCATAATTTCTCATGGAATCATAATATAATATACTTTTAAAAATATATCCTTTTCATATACCGTTTCATACATCTGCATTAAACAAACAATAGTAGTATAACTTAAAAAAATCTGGAAAGATCTAGGAGAGCTTCTATGAACATAATATCTTTTAACACCGCATGTCACGTGAAGCCAGAAGATGTTCATGATTGATTCGATTTTGTTCTTTATGCACTTCCCAAAAAATTTATAATATAAAAGCTTGAAAACAACATTTTAATAAGTTGGAAAAGACAGCGTTCGTGTTGGGTCGAACCTCAGGCGATAAGATATGAAGATGTAAGTATAAAAAAGGGTATTGGCCTTTTGTTGTTCGAAATTTCAAAGCAAGAATCATGAAGTCCGATGACTATATAATATACACATCAATTGATTTATAAGATCTCTCTGCTCCTCTAGTCCTAGTCTAGTGGCCACCAATAACTCGAGTTTTTTTTTCTTTTCTTTTCAATATTCTCTTTTATCATCTATGGCAAATATAATATACATCTATTGTATATAGTTTTGACCATGGAATATACTTTAGCGGGAAAACGAGGGAAATTATAGTTTCATAGAACCATGCTTCAAATAAAATGATTTAATTTTTGTGGCAAGTAATTATTCATCCTACTAGCAAACCATTGCAGTTTACATCATCATCATCATATGCTTTTTTCAATTTTTTTTTTTTTGATTTTATCTTGCAATCTGGATACTTAACTTTTCGAACACAACACAAGTCAACTTACTTATCATAGAAGAAGCATAAACACCTTTCTTCGTAGTCTCCTTTATACTCTTTCTCGCTACTAGTCATCCAAATTTTCTATAATATGTGAACAAGAAAAACATATATAACTTGTAAAAAATTACGTCAGGAGGACGTAAGGTGTTGGACATTATTTATAGTTAAATCCGGGA
Source organism: Schrenkiella parvula (assembly GCA_000218505.1). Classification (NCBI taxonomy): domain Eukaryota; kingdom Viridiplantae; phylum Streptophyta; class Magnoliopsida; order Brassicales; family Brassicaceae; genus Schrenkiella; species Schrenkiella parvula. The sequence continues at coordinate 92,614 of AFAN01000041.1, read as the reverse complement.
TAGAAAGTGAATTATATATTTCTGGACTCAGATAGGCAGAACCTTCGAGACCAAGATGGAGGTTTGAAGATAGAGAGGTTACACAAAAAGATTACTTGTGCCAGACGGCGTAGCGATGGCCACTTGTTGCCAGAGTCCACTCTCTACCAGAAGGGCACCAAGAGGCGTCTCCGAGCTTCATGCACAGTTTCTCACCAACAATGGCTGCGTATAAGTTAGACTGTGCTTCCAAAACGCGGATCGTTGACCTACTGTGGATATCTTGTCGCCTCCTAACGTCAATCTGTGAATAAATAATAAGAAAGAACAACAAGGACCGGTTTTAGAACAGATTGAAAACAACAGGTCGTGGAACCGGAAAGATTGAAGTGAACAAAATACCAGTTTGACAATCTGGTCATGGATCGAGCTTCCCCAATCATAGAAGTGATCATAGAACACACAGGGGATGCCGGGATGAGTAAGTATATATGCATAGCCCTACAAAGACACAAAACCCAAATTTCTTTCATTCTTTGATTAGAGAAAACTTAGAAAGCAAGGAAATGATTATATTTTGTTTGGAGAGCTTCTTTACCTCCATAATGTGGTGTGAAGGGAACGGCCAGTGAGCCTGTGAGAGCAGCAAAAAACAGCCATAAGAAGTAAGCAAACATGTCGACTCTGATTTTTTTGGGGGGAGCAAAATATAAAGCGAAGCGCATAGACTATTTTGGAAGAATATATTTATGTGAAATAGGTTAAGGTAACCTGAGTAGAGCCAGTGTCATGGTTATCAAGGAACGTGACAGCTCGTGAAGGCCACCATCCCATTACGCCCGGTGGCTTACCTTGGGCATCACATAAACGCCAAAACTGACCCTTTACAGCTTCCTGTTATATCATCAAATGATTTGAGATTTCACAAAATGAAGAAATGTGTAAGCAAAACTCTATGAATCTTATATATAGGGTGCTGAAAGAAACTATGTATATACCTGCAGAATTCCTTTAGTCGTGAAGTCAAATGCAGCTGAAAGCTGTCCCGCTGCATCGATCCAATTGATTATACGCTGTCTATGGCTATCTACAAAGAGAAAAAAAACACAGAGTGTTACAATTTCAACCGCATCCAATAGGAAAAGCAGAGCTGTATGACTGAAACACTTGTCAAGACATTTCAGACGGTGTAAGAAGAAGCGCTGTGAAACCTTGATTATAGTCTAGACCATGACCATTGTACTTGCAAGAATCCCAACTTTCTCCAACTGAGAATAACGGTTTAGCAGCTCCTATGTATTCCTTCACATATTGTGCTGAATAACTACACCAGTTGCATTCAAATTGCACAGATTAAAAACTCTACAAACAAACAAACAAACAAACGAATCAGCTAACCGAAAACTTACCCCCTAGCAAAGTCAAAACGGAAATCCTGAAACCCGACGGTGTTGCGCAACCAACGAAGCCATCCGATTATATCTTTCCTAACAAAATGTTGAGTGTGATCAACATTTGGAACTCCGTTGAAATTATCCCCGGTGCTTCGGCTACCCTGCAGTAGAAAGCTTTTCGTTAGCTATCAGAGCATATGATATGTCAAACGTGTAATCATCCCTCACCAGTCCTCCAGTACAAGAAGTAACGGCATGTTCATCCCACGGTAATGAAATTCCATCATAGCGGTTATACATTCCACCATGTCCTCTCGTTGTCCCAACACGATGATTGATGACTATATCAGCCATAGCTCTAACTTTGTACTGTTTCATCTTACGAAGCAAGGATTTCAATTGATGCTCGGAGCCATATGCTGAGTTTAGTGAATAAAGGTCCTGTGGAAGGTAACCTGCAATTACAATTCACCGTTTACGTTAGTAACGGTTATTCATTTAAAAAGCCAAATGTACAAAAGCTCATTTGTCTCAGTATCAACTTCATCTAACCTTCTGGTGCAAGAGACTGAGACGGTGGTGGCAACCAGGCAGAAGTAAAGCCAGATTTTCCGATGTCTGGAACTTTTCCGTCCAAGTTTCTCCACCAATCATGTTTATGAGATTCCCAGTTATAAGCCTGAAATAAAATTTCAGTTTCTCTTAGGGTCACACAAAGATTGAACAGTTGCTAAGAAAATACATGTTACTTAAAGAACAGTGCTATACGAAAAGCCTAAACGAAGATGGGATTACCTGGAGAATGACTTCCCTTCCATCGCGTATAACCCCACCTGATATAGAGAAGCAATAAACTTAATAGTTGCAGCCTAAGAACTAAGAAACTGAAAAACTCATGAACAAGGCTTAATCATTTAATCATTCGTGATTACGGTTATGAGCATACCGATATCAGTTTGGTCATTGCATCCATCAAAGACCTGCAACAATAATGTGCTTAATCAAAAAAACGAGAGATAAGAGTAACAATTTCCAAAATAAAGTGTTACAGCAAGAAAGAAAACAAAAGGGACTTACATTCTTATAGTAGCCCATGTCGAGACGAGGATATCAACAAAATGAAAACCTCAAACACTGATTGACGCAAAATTGGGTTTAAATTTAACAGTTACCTGCATCCACATTCATACCACATCAGAGACACCAAACAATGAAATGATATGTGAGATTATGAAGCGGCTAACAAATTAACCAAGAGCTTAAATTTCAAGCATCTCAAGTAAGTTAGCAAAATAGTGAACAGCTACATATGCTTCAGACAGATTCAATATAGTATAACCAAGACTTCAACTTTGGGATCAGAAATCTCAAAAATTAGGCAGATTTTTTCAGGAAGAAAATTGTAGAATTCTCGTGTTATCAATTTGTGATCGAGATCATACACAAAAGCAAAATTCGAAGAACAAATACCACAGGAAGAGAAGAAGCTCCTGCTGCGTCTTCTTGCGATGTTCTTCTACCAAGTCCCTTAGCAAACAATCCTGCCTATATATAGCCGAAGAGAGAACGTGAGCTGATTGAACAGTTTACGATACCAAACGAATCAGAATCAAATGTCAAATCATTTTTGACCACACGCACAAACAACTCTCTAAAAGCTGGAGGAAAGGAACGGAGCAAATTGGAGTATACCCACGAAACCAAAGTGACGATTCGATTCCGCGGATTAACAGATGAGCCAATTGCAGAATACAATACCTTCTTCAAAAAGTTGAATCCAACTTGAGTGGAGAATCTATCTCACGTAGAATGATAGAAAGAGATCATTTTTCCCTTCTTTTACTTTAAATTTTTTAGTGTTTTTGGACTCAGTCGAGAAACGAAGCTCCATAATTGACGATGTTTGCGTTTTCTCTCTTTCGTCCTCTGAATAGAAAAATCTAGACGCGTGGACTCTGAGATTAACTTGGCGTGAGGGATACAAATGAGATAAGATTGTACACTTTCATATGACACGCGTATGTAACACGAGCAAAGGCGATACCTGAAGAAAATTTTGAAAGTTCCATACTTCATAGTTCATACACAGAGATCTTTGAGCAACGGCTATATGTCTTACTCTGTTTCCTTCCCAAATGACAAATTTGCAAACTTGTGTAGATCAATGGATATCGTTGATTCTTCACCAATTTGATTTGAGAGAGCGTACACACGGTTTACATGATTAAACATTTTCCAAAATTTAAAACCATTACCTATATTACTACAATTTTGAGACTTCTCAACCTTACATGAGGTCTCTACTAGGTATGAAACGACCGTTAAATTAAGATAATCAAATGAAATTAACGTAAAACCAGTAATAATCACTATTCACTGCAAAAAGTCACAGATATACAAAGTATACTTTTACTACCATCGACAATATTTTGGTACGCGTGAAGCGAAATCAAAAGCAAAGCTTCACAGTCGACTGTTCGACCATGTCGACAATGAGAAACTAAGAAACCTCAAGCCACAAGGATGTCACACATATATACAACGAACTCATTCTTTCTTTTTACTTTTCTCCTTTGTTTCTGTTTCATCGTATATCCACGAGGTTAAGACCAGCGGAATCCCAACGCAGATCGCTTCAACAGCGAGTCCACTAGTGAAGCCCGAGAAATTTTCCACCGTTACGCCCACAAATGATGCGAGAACGATTCCAAGATATCCGCTAACTATGAAGGCGAGTGCAATGGCTGACATGACAAATGCCATGAGAGACCCTTCACATCCAGGAGGGCAGAGCCGGGTCATCAAGACGGTGAAAGGCAGAATCTTGAAATAAAAGAGAGTTTCCAGGATTCCAGAAAAGAAGAGTACATATACAGAGTCTGGCACTCCCAAATCCCGGTAAACGCCTTTCACAAACAGGAGATCGGATATCACAAAAACAGCTATCGTTACCTGAATGGCTGCGATCAGTTTCCTGGGCGGGATTGATTTGAGCCAACGATTGTATGCAACACCCCATAGGAGCATTGCAATTTGACCAAATACCTTGGAGATCCCTAGAAGTGATGCGTCGATTTTCAAAACCTTTGTTTGGTAAAAGAACATTGTCCCTGTCAGAACAGGAACTACAGCGGTTGATAACGCGATCCAGGCTATGGAATAAGAAATCTCAGGCTTCCTCAACAGACGTGTAAGGTCAGAGATATGATTTCTGATACCAGCGGGTGATGGATTTTCCGGAAGATTTAGAGACTTTTCTCGGATGTTTATAGTTACAAAGAACTGAACAAGAGCCAAAAGGCCAAACACGAGGAACGTTGACTGAGCGGAAAACGTTTTGATAGCAATACCACCTAAAAGGTTTCCAAGGATTCCACCAAGAGAAGAAGCCATCCAAACAAACGAAGGCAGCTCACCGGATGAAGAAGGAGTCTCTTCTTGTGATGATGATGATGATGATGATGAGGGGTTCTTTTGCTTTCCAGCCTCAGCAACAAGAGCATCATTTGCTACTTCTACTAACGAAGCACCGAGATTACTAAGGAGAAGATAGAGTGACAAAGCTAAGATTGACACATTTGATCTTGACAAGAAAGCTATAGCAAGCCATGAGATTGCTTGTAACAAGGCTGCACAGAAATATAAAAGTGAGAGAGGTTAGCAAGTTTCAAAAAGAAATAGGAACGAAAGACTACAAAAATCACTGGGAGAAGAAGAATGAAATACAACTCTGAGCCAACTCTGATTCACAATTCCAAATCAAAGCAAGGCAAACAATCCAGATAAACAAGGAACATTCTACAGAATCCAACACTTGAATGCCAAATCCTCTCAATCATGTCCCGTTCAACTCTGAATCACAATTCCAAATCAGGGACTTCCATTGCCACAAGGATACATTAATCTAAGAGAAACCATTTTTCCTCAATCAAATCGAGAGGCCAGCTATTGATCTTCTAATTCCCGATTCCAAATCAAAGCCCTTCAAAGGAAACCAATTTTCCACAATTCACAGAATCCAACAATTGTGATCGGGTCGTTTCTTATGCATACCTCCAAATGCGATGTAAGGGATTCGATGCTGGCCAAAGAAGTAGACAGCGTCGGAGACGATACCGTAGATGGGTTTAGCAACCATTGGAAGATTCGCAGAGTTCTGGAGAAGTTGCAACACTGAAGGATTGACACGGAGCTCATCTGTGAGGAAGAAATTGGCTCCCAGCCACGGGAAACCCCTAAATCCTTGTACGAAGAAACCAAAACCTAGCAGCCACCGGATGCGACCAAATCCTCCGCCACTGCTCATCTGAAAGACGGAATCAAGTAAGCTGGTAAGACTCAACAAGAAAGATACAGGCGAAGGATATTCGGATCTGCTTCCAGATGTGAGTTCGGTTCGGTTCTTCGGATTGATGAATTTTAGTTCGGTTGGGTTTTTTATTTTTCCCCACCGTTGGATATGTAGTATATCTTTTGGGCTTGAGATGAATCCCGTATCTAAGAGAAAATTACAGGCGTAGTTTAAAGGGCATGAGACGAAAACGGCGTCGTAAAGAGCTTTACCTCCGTCGTCGACTAGGGCTTTGACTTGTGTAATTAGAGTATCCATTACCGTATCATAGAAGCAGAGTCTGAAAAAATGGGGGCGTTCGTTGAATTTTTGTCACTAAAAATGTAGACTTCGGAGCTTGAAGCCGAGAGATTGTTCGATTCCGAGGTCCTTGATCGAGAATCAAGACCAGAAGAAGCTCAAAATGTCAAACACCAGCACCGACGACGGTACAGACTTAGCCTTCGGCGGAGACGGCACGGAGCCTCGAATACCGATAAATAAATGCAGAAAAGTTGCCATAATCTTCGCGTTTTGCGGTGTAGGATACCAAGGGATGCAAAGGAATCCCGGCGCGAAAACCATTGAAGGCGAGCTCGAAGAAGCCCTGTTCCATGCCGGAGCCGTACCAGAGGCCGATCGAGGCAAGCCAAAACAATACGATTTTGCACGATCCGCACGGACCGACAAAGGAGTGAGCGCCGTGGGACAAGTTGTTTCCGGTCGTTTCTACGTTGACCCGCCTGGATTTGTGAATCGGCTCAATTCCAATCTCCCTGATCAGATTAGAGTTTTTGGTTACAAGCATGTTCCTCGGTCGTTTAGCTCCAAGAAGTTCTGCGATCGAAGGAGGTATGTGTATCTGATTCCTGTGTTTGCTCTTGATCCAATCACGCATCGTGATAGAGAAGCAGTAATGGCTAGTTTAGGGTCAGGAGAGGAATATGTAAAGTGTTTCGAGTGTTCAGAGAGAGGTCGTAAAAATAAGATCCCTGGTGTTATGGGCAATTGCAAAGGCAATAACTTTGGTACTAAATCATTGAATGATCGGTCAGACATTCTGTCGAACAACTTTAGTGCACTAGAAACTAATGTCAAGAGTGAAGATTTGAGTTATAATTTTCCTAATGGAGAAAATAGCATAAGCTTAGTAGATGTTGACGTAGCTAGGATGAAAGAAGATGGTTGTAGAAAAGAATCTGCAGAGAAAAAGATCAATGGAAAAGGAAATGAAATCAGTGAGGCAAAGAGTAAGTTTTGTTACGGCGACAAAGAAAAAGAGAGGTTTAATAGAATACTCACTTATTATGTCGGATCATATAATTTCCATAACTTCACTACGAGGATGAAAGCAGATGATCCGGCTGCGAATCGTTGCATCATCTCCTTCACTGCAAACACCGTCATTAATCTTGATGGGATTGACTTTATCAAGTGTGAAGTCATTGGCAAAAGCTTCATGCTTCATCAGATACGGAAGATGATGGGTCTTGCTGTTGCAATCATGAGGAACTGTGCTCCTGAATCACTTATCCAGACTGCTTTCAGCAAGTAAGCTTCTTCTTCTTTTTTTGTTAGGTTTAAGAGCTTTGCAATGTCAACTGTTGTGTTTATGTTTATTCAAAATTTGGACATTATGTACCCAGAGATGTGAATATAACTGTACCAATGGCGCCAGAAGTTGGACTCTACCTCGATGAATGTTTCTTCACGTCTTATAACAAGACAAAAATTGAAGAGAGTCATGAGGAAGTGTCCATGGAAGCATACAAGGAAGAAGCTGAAGCCTTCAAGTTGAAGCATATATATTCTCATATCGGCTCTGCAGAGCGAAAATATGGATCTGTGGCTCTTTGGTTGCATTCCTTGAACTACAGAAATTACCCTGACCTAAATTATGGCAGTCATGGACATAACACAGAGTAAGTTCTTGTCTATAAGATTGTTGGTGAGACCCGAGAAACAACAGAGCCAGAGCCAGTCTTAGTTTCTAAGCAAAACGATGAAAACTCAGTCAGGCCTTCCAAAGACACCATGACTGTGGCTTAGCTAATCTCGGGGTTTGTTTGAAGATTCGACATTGTTTGTGTTCATGAGTATTTTTCAACAATGTTGGTTAACGATTCCTGTAACTTTTATATCAAAATGTTTTTCACAAACGCTTATACGGTGAATACTAATGGACTTGATTTGTTTTACTCGTTCTGTTTAAAACCAAAGACCCTCCATGTCATCATGATTATATAATAAAAATGACATTTATTATAGAAAGGAGAATATTACTTTGAACAATGTTTAAAAAACAGAAGATTGAGAAGAAGAAACGTGGAAACGAATCTACAGGCAGAGACGTGACGTTACATATGAGCAGAACAATAAAATCCCTAATCGCACGTCAGCCTCTCCGAACCATAAGGCCCATAACTCTCTTTTTTTTCTTTTTGTTCTTTTTAACAATTTGTCTTTTAATTATTTTTAAATTGTTATTTAGGGTAAATAAAATGTCAGACTTCGATTGACCCGATGAGTTTTAGGGTGTGACTCCTATCTTCGTCTGCACTAATAAGTACACTACTTTATAACTTTCGCTTACCAATGCATGTCAATACTCAACAGTGACAAATTTTCAATTTTCAGAGGTTTTAAATTCCAAAAAACTTAATATTTAAGATCGTACGAGTTTTAAATTCTTCACCTAAACGTTGCTTGTATTTTGACGTATTATTAGTGTATATATATGCTAACATCCCATTTAAAATTCAAAATGACTGATTTCCAAATTCTTTAATACGAGTCTCAACTTAATATGTCCGATTTCAGGAAAAAGAGTTAAAAGTCATAAAAAAAAAGAGAGAGTTAAAAGTGCAAGAATCTAATAAACTAGACGGAAGTGAGAAATAAAAAGCAAGACGGTGTATTTTTAAAATATTATTGATTTTTTTTTAATTATTGACTACGTTGGAAAGAAAAAGATGTGACTAAATTCGACTGCTCGTAAGCTAAACAGCTAAAGTAGGTGGAGTGCAATAATATCAGTATTAATAACCTGTGAAAAAAGTAATTAATGGAGTTCATATTAGTAATATAAGACAAATTACTAAGCAACATCATTCAAAACGCCTCGAGAAAATATAAAAAAAAACAATTAAGTTTGAAAGCAAATATATACACAACTACAAAGTATAAAATTTAATTTAATTTTCCTTATATCTTTTGTGGTACATATTAAAACACACAAAAAGAAAGAAAATGACAAATCCTCACGTCCGTTACTTTTTAATCCTTACCTAGCAAAATTTAATTTATATATTTCTATTTCTTTCTGATTATAATCACAAATCTTATCTTGAATTGTTATCTTTCTCTTCTTTCCTTAAACCAAAACCAAAAAAGAGAGACCAGACAAAAAAAAAAAACAAACTCTCCCCCACAAAAAAAAAAACTGTAGTCTCTTCTCTCTATAACGATGTCTTCGGGAAACGAATCGACGCCGTCTCAGGCGACGATAGAAACGACGGCGACATCGTCGGCGAAGATGAAAGAGTATCCAGAACCATTGGCTTCACATGAAGATGTAGTCAAAGATCTTTCTCTCTTCTGGGATACTCTCAGACGGTTTCACTCCATTTTGGCCACCAAATTCATGTAACCATTTTTATTCTTCTTTTTTTCTTACTTTATGTTTTACTTTTTCTTTTTATCATTAATTTTTGGTCGTTTTAAAAATTGTTTTCTCAAGGATTCCTGTGATTGGAGGAAAGGAACTGGATTTGCATGTTTTGTATGTGGAAGTCACAAGGAGGGGAGGTTATGAAAAGGTCAACACTTTTTACTTCTCTGTTGTTTCTTTTTCAATACAAAAATAAAATAATAAAAAAGATACTCAAATCTTAAATATTGTTTTGAATATGCATGTGAAATTAAAAAAGGTAGTAACAGAGAAAAAATGGAGGGAAGTTGGAGGAGTGTTTAGATTCTCTGCGACCACAACAAGTGCTTCTTTTGTCTTAAGGAAACATTATCTCAATCTTCTGTTCCATTACGAACAAGTTCATCTCTTCAATGCTCGTGGTCCTCTTCTTCATCCCACAGGTTTATATTTTCATTTTATTCTCTTATGTATTTCCAAGTAATTAATATCTATATCGTAGATTCTTCTTTCAGATTTTTTTTTTGGATTCAACTGTTTGATAAACTGCTAACCAATGAATCATAAGATGCTGTTGATCTTAGTGTTTAATGCCCTAAGACTAGAATGTTCAGTTTATTTGTTTACCATCGACGGTTTGATTGAAACTAAAATTAAATAATTAAATATGTAAATTTCGATATGTGAAGTCATGGTTACAATCGTGGGACACATACGTGGGAGACCACGATTGGTTTTATCCGAATTTGATTCGTCACTTTTATCTCTATGGTTATTGTAATCATATTTGTTCTTATGTATGTTACATTTAATGAACCAACAAGTGCTTCTTTCGTCTTATACGTTATTTTTATCGCAGCTACATTTCATGCAAAGGATCCTTCAACGAGCAAAGAAATGGCTCTCGTCGAATATACTCCTCCAAGCATAGGATATAATATTTCTCATGCTCCTCCTTGTCAAGGTTTGTTACATATTAGTATATTACTCCTTTTTTTGTGGTTAAGTATTTCATTTTTTTATTATTTTTGAAAGAAATTATTAAGGAAATGATTTAATGATTATATATAGGTGCTTAACTTATACTTAGGGGCATTAGGATAATGATTGTCTAGTTAGCTTTATGTACTTGTCGTAAAATCTTTGAGTTTATCTCAATACTTTTCAAATATAGTCTATTGTTTTGGCAAATGAATTTTATAGTCTATAGTTCATAATGGTCCCACCGTCATTATGTTTGATGCTAAAATAATTTGGATTTTGTTGGATGATAAACCGACGACGTGGACCAAACCGGAAGCTATAAGATTTGGTTCACATATATCATAAACAATAAGATTACATTTTAGTTAGATTATGATTGCATGTGACATATAAATTACATGGCACAGGTTCGTCGAGTTTCACAGCCATTGGTACAATAGAAGGCAAATTCGACTGTGGTTATCTTGTTAAAGTTAAGTTGGGCTCAGAGATTCTTAATGGCGTGCTTTACCATTCGGCCCAGCCCGGCCCATCATCACCAAGCGCTGATCCAAACGGTTCTGTTATACCCTGTGTGGAAACTGGAAAGAAACGGCGCCGTTTCGGGAAAAGACGTAGAAGCAGACGCAGAGAAGACCCAAATTACCCGAAACCAAACCGGAGCGGCTACAATTTCTTCTTCGCGGAGAAACATTGCAAGCTCAAGTCTCTTTATCCAAACAAGGAAAGAGAGTTTACCAAAATCATCGGCGAGTCGTGGAGCAATCTCTCAACTGAGGAACGAATGGTAACAAATTGTCTGATTAACCGGTTTACTTCGGATTGCTATTTGTAGTAAACCGATAGTTTAACCGATTTTCGGTTATTGTTTGCAGGTTTATCAGAACATTGGATTGAAGGACAAGGAGAGGTATCAGAGGGAGTTGAACGAGTACAGAGAAAAGTTGAGGCTCAGGAATGCTGACGAGACAAACGGCAGGGTTTTCTAGGTGGTTAATTTAAAACGGCAAGTTATTCTGTTGCTCGTCGTTTCTCCCTTCTAAGATCGGACGCTTCGTCGTTGATTTCTTCTAACTTCCCGTTATTATAGTTGTCCTTGACAAACTAGGCCCTGTGAGGCCCATTGTAGGCTTGACAGGATTAGCCGCTCGTTTGGGCATTAATTTATTATCTGTCAATGCCTTTCAAAACTTGAAAACTCTTTGGATATTTCTGAGTTTTAAATAGATTTTTAGGAGAAAATGTAGATTTCCAAATCTTCCAATGAAAACTCAGAATTTTCAAAGCCACCTAAGCTTATCTACTTTTGAAATGGAAGACAAAAACTATCAAATAATGCAACGCCAGCTCTCAAACATCTAAAACAGCCAATCACAGCAATACCATGCAGATAACTCTCTCGTTTTCTCACCACATAAACCTCACAAAACCCTTTTGTGCTCAGACTCTTTTGGGAAAGAAAATCAAAAATTTCTCTATAAATCTGATCAAATCCCATAATTTTCATCTCTTTCCTAGTAATCACAGAAACTATCTACAAAAGCACCAATTAAAATTTTTAAAATGGCTTCAGTTTCATCAGCCACTGTCGCAATCCCTTCTTTCATGGGCCTCAAGCTCGCCGTCAGTTCCAAATCCACCGCGGTATCCACCGTTATCAGAACTTCCGCGGTCGCAAAGCCTAAGCTCGTCGTAAAGTCATCGCTTAAGGATTTCGGCGTCATTGCTGTGGCAACGGTAGCTTCTATCGCTTTAGCCGGAAATGCGATGGCCATGGAGGTTCTTCTAGGATCCGACGACGGTGGACTGGCTTTCGTACCAAATGAGTTCACGGTGGCTAAAGGAGAGAAGATCGTGTTCAAGAACAACGCAGGGTTCCCACACAACGTGGTTTTCGACGAAGACGAGATCCCTAGTGGTGTGGACGTGAGCAAGATCTCGATGGACGAGACAGATCTGCTCAATGGTGCAGGAGATAAGTACGAGGTTACTTTGACAGAGCCTGGTTCTTACAGTTTCTATTGTGCGCCGCATCAGGGTGCTGGTATGGTTGGTAAACTCACCGTCAATTAAATTGTCGGCGAGAGAGAAAGATATATATATTCTGATTCGAGTAGAAAGCTTATTCACGAATCACAATCCATGTAAAATTTGTAATTTTTGAACGAACTGTTGGATTAAAAACAGGATTATATAATGTTTTACTGCTTTTTTGACACAAAGTATAATGTTATTGTCAGAAGGTTAGTAGTAGGTTACTGTTTTATATAGGTTAGATGGTTTATTTATTAGATTATTGGTTCTTATGTAAACTTCCAAGTCACGGCTTCTTCTAATATATGTCCGTGAAATGAGCTTTTTGTCTCCGCGGTTGCGTTTATTTACGTTAGTGAAGTCCAATCGTACGAGTCGGCCTCTATTCATGATTGGGCCTAACGGCTCATGAGTTCTTTTTGTCGGAACATATACGGTTTCAAGAATTTGCTAATCCAAAACTCTCAGATCTTTAATGAGTCTATTGTCATCTGTAATCTAAAAGTTCGATTGGTAATCTCGTTTGTACAACAGTATGAGCGAAGATTATTTTAGTGGTTACAATTAAAAGAAAAATGGCAGCTGAGTTTTATGATTGCCTGAATGGTAACAATGGGCAGTAGAATTAAATTGTAGAAAAATTACCATTCTGTGCATCATTTTTTTATTTTTTCTAAGAATATTTGGAAAGCATCATCTTTCTCATCTGTGCATCATTTTTTTTTCTAAAATATATAAATCATGGTTTCGACGAGCGTCAAGTCTTTAATTACAGGTTTCCTGTCGAATATAACAGCTGGAGATCGATGTTGTATGTGCATTATTGTCTACATTTGGACTGATTTGAGTTAATTATCGATTCATAAGATATAATAAGAATTGGACCAATCTATAACGAACTTGTAATAAATTAAATATGTCGGGTTCGCAAGGAGAGCACGTGACCGATGTAAAAATCAAGCTGTAATGTAGATCGATCAAAGATTCGGCTCGACATACAGACAGATTGTAATAACACATCGTCATGTGATGTGATCATATGAGTCATGTGATATTACCGATTTGATCATAATTTAGTTAAAAATAATAATTGGATAGTCCAAGAACCAGCTGCTAAAATTTATTTAATTGCATGAGCTCACGGATCCTGGACCAGGTGGAATTTTTTTTTTAATGTTTTTTCTTCTCACTGGAATTTTTATACTGAACATGGAAGGCAGAGTCGTGCATAGCATTTTTGATATTACAAGCAAATAAAAATAATTTTGCACTAGATTCTTCTATGATCAAATAATATAAATATAATGAAAAAATAATAAAAGTTTACAAATTTTCTAAAAAAAATGTTGATGTTTAGTTTATATTTATAAAACTATAACATACAAAAATAGTCTTTTATATAAATAATTTTTTTAATTGTTAATAGATAAAAATAAATTATATAAAAAAGAAGATAAAAAAAATTAATGTGGTAAAAGAAAACAAATTAAATGTATGAATAAATACAAAGAGAAAATAAATTTAAGGACTTTCTTTAAAAATATGGATGTAGTTGTTAAATTTTAAAATTGTAATTACAAAAAAAAGTAAGTGACAATAATAATGGTAATATATAAAAAAATTATAAATAGATTATACAATATAAATTTTTAAATGTACTTTATAAAATTTTTAAATACAACACATCATATGAAACTAGATAAACCGAAAATATATCTCACAGCTGCAACAAAACAAAATCGCAATTTTATTAAGCCGAGCAAATCTAAACTTACCAAAATTTAATTTTCAAAATACTTAAATTATGGTCAAACGGTGAAATCAACCAATAAATTTGAGGAGAGGATGAAACACTAATTATTCAACTGTTACCGTTGATCAAGAGTTGTTTTTACCCAAGTTTTTTTTTATGTTATGTTACTTAACCCAAGTTTTGTTTTTGTTATGGGAGTTAATTCTTTTATTATATCAAAATCCTTATTAAATTCCTTGGTTGTACAGAGATAAATATATAAAAAGAAATAAAATTACAAGACTTTTCCATATCTAGGAGCTGGCCTGACCCTACAACGTGGAAACAGTGAAATGCTTGTAAGCTTAAGAAGATCACACGAGATTATTCACATGTAGTTGAATGTTTAAAGTCACACAAAAAACAAAAACAAAATGTATCACAGACGTTTTAGGTCGAGAGGAAATAATAATCTCATGGCTTTCTATTCACATGTACTCATATATTTTTACTAATAAACGAATCTATGAAGAACTTGAGTCCATAACTTAATAATGCATTTGTATTCTTGTCATATCAGAATTCATATTTTTCATTTGAATATGAACTCTGATATGACAAGAATACTAATACACATATTCAATACTAATACACTTGATAGTGTGGTTGTGATTGTGAATTGTAAATGATAAAATACATGAATTCCGAAAACATTTTTAAAAGAGATATAATTAAGTACAGATCTCTTTTAGATCATTTTTAAAACATTTTTAGAATAACACTTTATAATGAATGTACAGATACATATTATCTCATTCATTCACTAGTCTGGACCATAGTATATATTTACTCTATAGGCACTAAGTGTATGTGGACCATTAATTTCTGTTATCTTTTTTTCCTAAAAACGAATTATTTATTTAATAAATAGGATATTCGTTGGATACATAGTTGCACATAAAAACCATTAACCCGGTTAGAATTAAAGTAAACTCAACGTCTCTCTCTCTTACTCTTCTCCTCCTTTCTCTCTCCCTCTTAAGAAAAAATGGACTCGGTGGCGCTCTACTGCACCGCCGCTCTCGTCGCCGGAGGCATCTACTGGTTCGTCTGCGTTTTAGGTCCGGCAGAGCGAAAGGGCAAACGAGCCTTAGATCTCTCCGGTGGCTCAATCTCCGCCGAGAACGTCAAAGACAACTACAACGAATACTGGTCTTTCTTCCGCAAACCAAAAGAGATCGAAACCGCCGAGAAAGTCCCTGACTTCGTCGACACGTTCTACAACCTCGTCACCGACATCTACGAGTGGGGATGGGGACAATCTTTCCACTTCTCTCCTTCTATTCCCGGAAAATCCGACAAAGACGCCACGAGGATCCACGAAGAAATGGCCGTCGATCTCATCAAAGTCAAACCGGGACAGAAGATCCTCGACGCAGGATGCGGCGTCGGTGGGCCCATGAGAGCCATCGCGGCCCATTCGAAGGCCCAAGTCGTCGGAATCACCATCAACGACTACCAAGTGAAACGAGCGAAACTCCACAACAAGAAAGCAGGTTTAGAGTCTCTATGCGAGGTCGTGTGCGGTAACTTTTTAGAGATGCCGTTCGATGAGAACACATTCGACGGCGCTTACTCAATCGAAGCCACGTGTCACGCTCCCAAGCTGGAAGAAGTGTACGCAGAGATCTTCAGGGTGATTAAACCGGGATCCTTATACGTTTCCTACGAGTGGGTCACGACAGATAAGTACAGAGACGAGGACGAAGAACACAAGGACGTTATTCAAGGGATCGAGAGAGGAGATGCTCTTCCTGGTCTGAGAAGCTACTCCGATATAGCTGCGACGGCGAAGAAGGTCGGGTTCGAGATTGTGCAAGAGAAGGATCTGGCTATACCTCCGGCTAAACCGTGGTGGAGCCGGCTTAAGATGGGTCGTCTTGCTTACTGGAGAAACCATGTTGTGGTTGTGATTCTCTCTGCTATTGGGGTTGCTCCAAAAGGAACCGTTGATGTTCATGAGATGTTGTTTAAGACTGCTGATTATTTGACCAGAGGAGGTGAGACTGGAATCTTCACGCCGATGCATATGATTCTCTGTAGAAAACCAGAGAAAGCTTCTGAATGATGAGAGAATCTTCTTCTTCTTCTTCTCGTTTCTTTTTTACAAATTTCCTGTTTTGCCCTTTAAGAATCTCTTTTTTCGTATCGTATTCAGTGTGTACTCTTATAATTTTTTTTCTTTTTGTGTCAATTAAATTTGTTCAATTTCCTTTCTTTGGTTTAATCTGGACAAATGTTTTTAGAATCACTGAATTTTGCTTCTTTTTGAAGTAGTTTTGACATCTGTCAGAGTAATCTGCCGTTTTGTTTAGTGATTAGCTTTCAGTCTTTCAGTCAAAACAGAATGGACGGTGGAGATCTGCCGTAGATTGCGCCGGCGAAGAAACACGTGTTAGTGTTACTTTGAAGGTTTTTTAGTCAAGGGGTAGTTTGGTAAATAAGGTGTGCTTAGGGGTCGAGATTGCGTTAGATAGTAGTGGTTAGTGAGTGGTCGTGGGACTTGTGGGGCCGTCCGATATGTTTACTTTATTGTCAACCGTCCGATATATAAATATATATTTAATTTATATCTCGTTTAGAAAAAACTTTGGTTTTTGATTTGAGGTTAATTGATCTGTCGCAGTGCGTTAGTGGGTGCAGCGTGGTCGCACGCACTCTGGCTTACCTTTAGAAAACGATATTTAATTTTTAAATTTTCAGTCTTATTAAAATATGTTTTGAGTGATTAGTAACTTTGTGCATTGACTAATCAAAATTCTTCTTTCTCCACTTACAGCCAACTCATGCCACCGATTTTGCGTATCGATTAAAATATTTAATAATTAAAAGAAATTTGGGTCGAAACTAGAATGGGCATACTGGTAAATTGGGCTAAAGGCCTTATGTACTTTATTAGCCTGCCTCATTTCGATTTGAGGGTAATATATTTAATATAGTGCTTAAGAAGGATCCAAATAATTTGTTTTTAATAAGTTTTTAGATAATTTTAGATAAATAAAAGTAAATTTCTATGATTTTAACTCAAATATTCTGGAATCCCATCTGAAATCATATAATTTACTTTTTATATTTTAATTAAAAAATTCTACCAAAATAATTTAAAATCACAACAAATTTTCTAAAATTCACTAGTTAAAATATTTACAAATCACTCTAAATCTTAAATTAAACCCACTTTCAATCCACAGTTTTTATATATACTAGCCGTTATTAGTGTTTAATAATAATCACGAAATATGTTTTTTACAGTTTTATATCATTCTAATCTAGATATTATAATTATAAAATATATAAATAAATTTGAAATATTTTAATAATTTTACTAATTATCTATTTTATATTTACAAGATCTTTTGATCATTTTTTATTAATATACGTCTGATAATTTGCAAACTCTCGTATTCATATTTCTATTCGCTGCGTCTGAACGAGTTTGACCCGTATATTCGAGTGTAGAGGTCAATAATGATACACATATAGTTTTGAGTCTTTTGACAATGGACCTTTGGATCGAAACTGAGAAAATGTCGAAAACTTCGTGAACAAAGTTTAAGATTTTTTAACCGGTTAAACTAGTCTTACTTGGCTGCCGGATGGAAATTTCCAAAACATTTTTTTATTTTGATTTTGGTGAAAATAAAAAAGTTGTCTTTATGCACAATAACTTAAACGAAATCACCTCAATAGCTTTTAGTATCAGCAATCTCTACAAAATCACATATTCGTTTATTCCCAAAAAAAAAATCTGATCGAAAGCGAACACAGCCACACAATTAAAATCAGTGGACATGAATTATTGAGCCCTTTTAAAACATAACATCTATCCACATTATACCATTCACCAATCTCTAACCAATAGACACACACACACAATGGCCACCGTCGCTAACTTCTCAGCCAAACCAATCGCCACCGTGATTCAACGGCCGTCATCCGCCGTTGCCTCCACCTCCTCCTTCGTATTCTTCGACCCCAAACCCAAATCACTGATACTAAAACAGAGCTGGGTAAAAAATCTCTCGAGAAGAAGATTCTCCGCCGTGAAGGTCAAGGCCGGTGCGGCTTCTCCGGGAACGGTGGGTTCACCGGCGGCGAAGGACGAGAAAGTGCAAATGATTCATAGCGGAGAGGAATTCAACGAAGCGCTTAAAAAGGCGAAGAGCAAGCTTGTGGTTGTGGAGTTTGCAACGAGTAAGAGTGACCAGAGTAATAAGATATATCCGTTTATGGTGGAACTGAGCAGGACCTGTAACGACGTCGTTTTCTTGCTCATCATGGGTGATGAGTCCGAAAAGACCAGAGAGATTTGTCGGAGAGAGAAGATCGAGAAAGTTCCTCACTTTAGCTTTTATAAGAGCATGGAGAAAATTCACGAGGAAGAAGGTGAACTCGAATTTCCCCCTTGCTTCTACTCTAATTTAATTAACCAAACTAATCCCAACAAATATATATAAATTGGACTTAGGCCTTTTTATAAACAATGATGTCCTTAGACAAAATCTCTCAAAACTAAGGGAAAAAAGTACATAGTTATCTCATATTCTACACGTATCTTAGCAAATTGCTCACACACTTGTAAATTAAGTTATTAGGTTACCACAATTTACGATGATTATCTACTTAGGCATATTGTTGATGTTATATAATCAATTTTTTATTATTATTAATGATATTTACAGTTTAGCAAAAAAAATCTTAGCAAAATCTAAAAGGAAAGAAAATCCGATAAAACTATACGAATTCGTATAAGAAATTCCATATATAAACACAAAATTTTTTTTTTATTTTTAAAAAGAATTCATAAGCATATTTCGTGTAATATATAAAAAAAGATAGTCGGATTTAGTAAAGTATAGTGGCAAACCGCAAACACGTAAAATAAGTGGAAGACATTGACTATTTGGTAGGTATTGGACCGGACCAGCTAATGGGAGACGTGCTATACTACGGTGATAGCCACTCGGCGGTGGTGCAGCTGCACGGCCGAGCTGACGTGGAGAAACTGATCGACGAGAATCGCTCTGGAGGAAAGCTGATTGTGCTCGACGTCGGTCTGAAACATTGCGGGCCCTGCGTCAAGGTTTATCCGACAGTGCTTAAGCTGTCCCGGTCGATGTCGGAGACAGTCGTGTTCGCTAGAATGAACGGCGACGAGAACGATAGCTGTATGGAGTTTCTCAAGGACATGAATGTTATCGAAGTACCCACTTTCTTGTTCATTAGAGACGGTGATATTTGTGGCCGGTACGTTGGTTCCGGTAAAGGAGAACTCATTGGAGAGATTCTCCGGTATTCCGGCGTTCGTGTCACTTATTAATTTGTATCAAAACTCGATTCATTACAAAACAAAAAAAGATTTGTTGGGTTTTGTTTGTACTATCCGAGACCGGTTAATGTGAAAACACACAAAATGTGTGATTCTTGGTTTGATTTTGCTCTGTGTTTTTTAACTTTGAAGGCACGAAAATTTGAGTCTTTCGGTAAGAGAATGAGATGTCATTGATTTGTACCTACCCAATGAAGATATTTTCGTATATAAATAAACATTAATTATTGATTGTGAATTACATTTAATATATGGACAATCTGGCAGTGGGAAGACATTGGTTGTTGTCATAAACATTGTCACAAAGGAAAATACAAAATTAATCTGTAACAGTAATTGTAAGAATGTAGTGAGAAAGAGAGAGAGAGATTTTACTTGGCATATAGCAAAATTGAATCAAAACAGATATTCACAAAGACTAACTAATTAAGGGAAATGATGATCATCAGCACCGTTCAGCATTATACACATAATAACAAAATCCAGATTCACTGTGTAATGATGATCAATATATGATTCGATTTGCAGTAACTTATATATATATATATATATATATGTATATATATTGAAAGAAAAAGAAGATTTAATCAAGAGGTTTGAAGATGAAGTGGTTTTGGTGGATCCATGGTTCTTCTCTTCCACAAGTTAACTTCTTTCTTCGGCTTTAAACCCAATGGAGCTGAGAACGGAATAATTATGTCGTCTTCGTCATCGTCATCTCGCAAATAAGCTCCTCTCCTCTCATCATCGGAATAGTAACCACGGCCATGATCAGCTGGAGATTCTTCTTCATGTTTCATCTCAACCGCCCAATCGAATCCACCTAAAGCTTCACGGCTGCTCGCGAATTTCTTCATCTGACCTAATGAAGGCACCGCCGCGGCGGAAACCACCGTAACCGGATGTTCAGCCGCGGCGGATACGGCGGTGGGATGGGATTTTCTTGATGTGTTACCTCCAGCCGCCGACGAGAAGGAGAAGAGACGTTTGATCTTGGAAAGACGACCTTTTTCAACTTCTTTGGTTAAAGACGAAGATGTTGTAGGGATTTTAGGAATCAGCGACGCGGTGGCTCTGTTTTTCTTAGGGGAGCAGCGTTTTGATTTAACGAGCTTGATCTGGCCGATGCAGGAGACTTTAGGGGAAGTAGGTTCGTCCCAAACGACATCGTTTTTGTTTCTCCTGATCCGAGCCGCGTTCGGAACCAGAGGGACCATAGGACCGGAGAAAAACGCTTTGTTAGAGGACGACGTCGTATTGTGGTGGTGGTGGAGATCTCTTCCGGGACTAAACGGCGGTACGCGATGTCCAAACGACATAGCTTTGGGAAGCATCTTCAAGAGCTTGTTCTTGTGCTTTGGTTTCGAAGTTGAAGTATGGTGCTTATTGTCCATTGATTCACAGCAAAATCGAAGATAGGAACAGATGATTCTGGTTTTTTTTTTTTTTTGGGTATTTTATGTGTATATGATGTCGAAGAAGGAAAAAGAGAGGAAACAAGTTTGAAAAAGTCAACGATGATGCCTGGATTGGAGGAGTTTTGGTCAAATGTGAGCTAAAGCTAAAGAAGACCTTTGTGTTTATACGGCCGACTTCCAAAATCAAAATGTTTAAGGCATGTTGTTTGTAAGTTCCCTCTTTTTTATTATTACTAGCTAAAGGCGCAAAAGTAAATTTTTTTTTTAAATGAATTTAAAATTTATTCATAATTTTTTTTTTACATCGAGTGCATCATAGTTTGAGCAAGATAATTTTTTATCCCTTTTACAACTTAAGTTCTAGTAGCAAAAGGTTTTGCAAAAGTAAACTTTCTTTTTTTTTACTAACTATTTTAAAAATGAATTTAAAATTTATTCATAAAAAAAACTTTCGTTACATCAAGTGCATCATAGTTTGAGCAAATTTTTATCCCTTTACAACTTAAGTTCTAGTAGCAAAATTAATTACTAATTTGACTTTAATGTGGGCATTAATAATCCAAAATATCAAAATATTATTACTTTCAAACGGTGGTGATTAGTTGGGACCTACATGCAAACAAAAATCAGGCAAATGATGAGGTAGAGAAGTTAGTACACATCAACAATGCATTGAAGTAGTTGGAGCTAGTTTTTGGTAATTCAAGTTTTTATTTTTTTTCTTAATTCATAAATCTTAAAGTCTTGTAATTGTAACAACTCGAAGAAAAAATATTTATTCTAATCAGTAAGATTTTCTTGTGCATGGATGTAATTACCAAATCATATTCTAAATCCATAACAAATCAAAAATCCGAGATGAACTTGGACGTTGACACATTCGAAGAGTTGTGTCTGTATGAAGTTATTGAAATATTAAACCCCGATAGTAATTAGTTAATACTTAAATATCATATGGTTTACTTTTTCGTGCCTTTAATCGAAGAATATTAGTCTCTAGTCCAATAAAATATAAATATAGAAGAATATTAGTCCACCAAGGCACGAACAAGTAACAACTAGTAATCGATTTTTAATTACGCTGAAAATGTGACAAAAACAAAATAGACAAAAAAAGCTTTTGAGAAAATGAACAGGTGTCAATGGTCAGGACTAAAAATATTATATCGTTTCTATTAAAAAAATCTGTCGTTGGAAAAAAATTATATTATTTAAACACGACGCTAAGCCACCTAATTTTTCTTTTTTTAATCTACCTAATTAATTTTGTTATCTGTTTGCTACAAGTTAATAATGCGACGTTTTTTTCCCTTTTTTTTAAAGAGTTTTTATATTTAAATATTTTTCTGATAAAAAAAAAGTTGTAGCAACGACAAATAAAATATGTGGTAATAAGTGAAGGTTTAGACTTTAGAGATGGTTAAAGGACTCGATGAGATGTTGGACATGCAAGAGCAAGGCCATTAAAATTGGTGTAAGATTCCGCTACCATTCGGGCAAGTAGCAAATAGGATGTCTGGTCAACTTTGTGCTCGAGTTATTGATTGAGGCATATTGTCATCTTCCTATCTTCTTCTCCCTCAACTTTTTTTTTGAAGAGTGGTCATCTTTTCTTGCAACCCATCCATAAAGCTTCTCATCTCTCAAATGGAAACAAATGATTATCTTTAAAGTGTACTCACTTACATACATGAGTAGTTTTATGAATGGTTGCAAGCGAATATGAATACCGTAGAAATTATATTTTTGGGAAGAAACACAGATCTTGAAAGTGTGTCATATATAAATTAATGTTTAAACAAATAGGAAGATAATGAGTTCGTCGAGAAGATAACTCAATTGATAGAGATGATGAATATACAAAAGAAGGAGCTCGGGAGAAAGTTGATCAGACTTCTCGTTTGAAGAGTCTAGCATTGCATCACCTTCAAATAATGCAGAAGGTAATAAATATATGGGCTATAAATGGGCCCACATAACCATATGAATAAGCCCATCGAGCTTCATTAAGTAATAGCCTTTTGAGCCCAGTTTGCTATCGGGGAATTTTGATGCAACTTTCGGAGACGAAATTTCTCGCTATCGGGTTTGTGAGAGAGACATGGCTTCGAAGCTTCAGAAATGGCGAAATCTGTCAGGTCGTCTAGATCTGACGGCTCGGAGCGACGCTCTATCGACGAGACGGTTCCTGCACGAAGGTCCGGACACCATGGAAGAGCTCCTCGATAGACATCTGGCGAAGAAAGAGAAACCACTAATCAACGACGACGAGGCAGAGTATCTGAACAGGCGGCGTCTGACGAGCACGCGCCGGGAAGCGCTGAGTCTATACCGAGACATATTACGGGCGACTCGGTTCTACATGTGGACGGATTCAAGGGGAATCCTGTGGAGAGACGTGCTGAGAGAGAACGCTAGGAAGGAGTTCGAGGCGGCGCGGTTTGAGACGGATCCGGAGGTTATCACGCGGCTGCTGATAGGTGGAAGCGATGCTGTTTCGTCTGCTCTAGATAAGCTCGCGGAGAAGCAGAGGGAGATGATTGAGAAGAAGAACCGAGGCGATGAAACGTGATTCGACGGATCATTGAACACGAAAATTTTTACTTTTTTTTGTTCTCGCTCAATTTTTCAGACCAAGCACAGAGATGCCTATGTTATCCCTATTGTAAATTGTTGCAAGAAGAAGAAGAAGCTGAAAGGGAAGGTCTTTATAAGCTGTCTTTGATTTTGGGTTTTGAAGATCATTGGAGAGTGGAGACCACGCTTGTGGATTTTGTCTGGTTCGTCGCCATTTGAAAAGAATGTCTTGTCTTTTTGTAATAAAACTCGACGAGTACAAGCTCTATATAAACAAGGCTTTGATTGGTGGAGTAACTCGTTGTACATCTTAATTAATCATGAAAATTGAACCCATCTGTAATTTGTTTCGTCAAAGATCATATTGTTTGTTGCTTGAAAGGAATCGAAGTTGGAGCTCCCTTTTCTATATGATTTCTCCTGTGATCTGCATAATCAATGGCCATGACTGAGGAATTATAAACCAAAGCTGAGAGATTATTCCACCTGCCAAAAGCAAGACCAAGACTTCAAAAAGGTTTCAAGTATAACCAAAAATCTTTGTTGCGAAAACAGAACCCCAAAACAAAAGCAGAGAGTTGGGTTACCTTTTCTCTTCCGCTTCTGCGAAGCAGGCCTACAATCTCTGCAAGATCTGAAGGCGGTGGACATGAAAACTTTATAACCTCCCCGGTGCACGGATGTTCAAAGCTATTGAGAAAACAGAGTAGAAAAAAGCAGTGACCAACCAGCTCTTCTCCTAAGTTTTGAATCGAGAATATAAGACTGAGATTCAAGTTCTCTCACCCGAGAACTATAGCATGGAGGCAAGGCCTATCCATTCTGGAAACCAGCTCGAGGATCTGCTCTTGATCACTGCGGGAGACTCTTTTCTGCAGAACAGAAAGGGCCATGCTTTTCGTTCCACCATATACTTCGTCACCCAGTAGAGGAATACCCATATACTTAGCATGAGCACGTATCTACTTAAAATCAAGATGAACAGAGAGAATATTTAGAGATCACAAGTTCGAAGCAGCTGAATCAAATAGATGAAATTCAGGCAGTGTCAGCAGCATAGAGGTAAAAGTCAAAGCTCTTGCAGAGAAAGATGTGAAACAGTTTATAGATGTTGAGTTCATCCTTCATATGAAAATAGTTTCACATTGAACTAATGTGAAATTACCTGATGGGTACGGCCGGTTTCCAGTCTCCACTCAACCAATGCAGAGCCGCCTCCAGCGAGTGTTTCGATTACCTTATACCTAAGAGAAAATAAAAGAGAAATGTGTGAGGATATCAGTCTCAATTAGATTTTTCTCATGAGAATTCTGAAGAACAGATGCAGTGTTTTGGTGCTTTGTGCACTTTTAAAAGACTGCTCATCACCTACTAGCAGCATGGCGGGCCCTTCCACGGCTTAATGATCCAGGTATAGCAGCCATACGAATCCGATTATTCGAATCACGACCAATCGGTATATCAATACGCCCCTGAGATGGAGAAGGAACTCCAGAAGTAAGACTTATGTATACTCTCTCAATTGTGTGTAGCTTGAACTGTTCTGCTAAATGAGCGTGAGAATGTTCATCCTGCCATTACACTTTTCGTTAGATTCAGAAGAAGCAAGAAATGTAGTTCGTTTAGCAGCCACCAAAAGAAGGAACCAAAAAAAACCAACCTTGGCTACAACTAGCAATCCACTTGTCCCTTTATCCAACCTATGCACAATACCTGGACGCACAGACGCAGCGAATGAACTAGAAGAGGTCATCTCTTCATCATCTGAAAGAGTTTCTTCATCGGAATCATCTTCTGGGTTTGAATAAGCAACACATGGGAGGCTGCAATGGTGAAGTATGCCATTGACAAGCGTGCCGCTAGGATTTCCAGGCGCAGGATGAACAACCTAACCATAGGAGATACTCTTACCACTGACATTTCTTTAATCTTAGTATGGAGAAAAATGTGATTACCATGTGAGCTGGTTTGTTAACCACCAGAAGATGTTTATCTTCATAAACTATATCCAATGGTATGTCTTCAGGTTCAGCTTTCAAAGGTTGAAGCTCTGATATAGTACAATTGACCTCATCGCCAGCTTTTACATTGTGCGAAACCTGGAAGAGAGAGAGATTGAGAGATTGAGATGCGAACTTGTATGAGAAGGAACGAAATTAAAAATTGATGAATCGAATCCGAAGTCAAACCTTATCAACGACCCGACCATTTACGCTAACGAGCCCCAGACGAATACTGGACTGTACGCGAGCTCGGCTAACGCCATGGACGCGGGACGAGATCCACGAATCAAGCCGAATCTTCCCTTTCTCGGCGTCGACTGTTTCCTCGAGTCTGAGGCCGGCGTTATTGACTCGCGGGATGCTCTCCGGTGTACTAGAGACAGTCAAATTGGGGGTTGCAGAACTTGCTCTGACGAATCTCGAAACTCTAGGGAAGAAGGAGAAGAAAACTGAGAGAGAAGAAGACGAAGAAGAAGGAGGACGAAGAGATTTCACGGAGGTTAACGAGAAACTCGGCACCTGAGAGATTGAGAGCATCGTCGTCAACTTCAAACTTCCGATTTGCTCTGTGGACCCGGTTTTTTAGCTTCGCTTAAAAACAAATCAAAAGCCTCCGTACGAATTAGAGGTTTCCGCACTTTTCACTTAAAGCCGTTAAAAACGCGCTTGATGGATCTCATATTGGGCCGTAAAAGCCGCCATATAAAGTAGAGTTTTTTGTTTTTTCGTTCATATTCGTACTCACGCAGGTACAAACAAATCATTTTAAACATCTAAAAGAAATAGAAAACAAAACATAAGGATGCATTGATTCTCATTTCATTCGTGTTTATTATTACTTTTATACTTTATTTATGGTAGAAGCAAAGCATCCGAAATAAGTAATATATCATTTGATCAGCTTCGCATCTGAATCTGTAGTTCCCTTGGTCATCATCGCCACAAATTCCTCGTAGTTTATTCTCCCATCCTATCAATCACCATCATTATCATCATCATCATCATCATTATCATCATCGTCATTTAAAGAAATTGAGACAAAACAACTAAAAAGTAAATGTTTTTCTTACGTTGTCTGTATCGACATCATTGATAACTTCATCTATGGTAGCATCATCACCCATACCATACTGCGTCATGGAATGTTTAAGCTCGTCTCTTGTGATGAATCTGAGAAAAAAAAGAAAAGAGAAAAAGAATAAGCATGTTAGAAAAGTAATTGATCTTTATTATAGTTGTGTCAATATAAGAAAGATGACAAACCCGCTTCTGTCTTTGTCAAAGTATTTGAATGCTTCTATCAAATGCTCTTCTTTCTCCAATCTATGTCGATGCATTGTAGCAGTTA
Source organism: Schrenkiella parvula (assembly GCA_000218505.1). Classification (NCBI taxonomy): domain Eukaryota; kingdom Viridiplantae; phylum Streptophyta; class Magnoliopsida; order Brassicales; family Brassicaceae; genus Schrenkiella; species Schrenkiella parvula. The sequence goes on along the minus strand of AFAN01000041.1, from coordinate 65,777 downwards.
TAAACTCAATGTAATCAATCGTGCCGCTTTTGTCTACATCAGCCTATGTATAAACAAAAACCAGTAAAAAACTTAATTAGTATTTGATTTCTTTTGCATCACCAATTGGATTTGTTTTCTTTTTCTTTTTCTTACAGCTTCCATGAGTTGTTTGATTTCAGCTTCCGTAAGCTTAGATCCAAGACGATGTAAACCGTTTCTAAGTTCATCAAAAGTGATGGTGCCACTTCCATCTGTATCCATGTTCTTAAACATTTGCTTTAGTCCCTTAATCTCTTCTTCCGATAAGTTTTCCGCTATGACCTTAAACAAAAGCAAAAGTCCAAAAGAACCTCAGAAACCTTGTTTTTGAAATAATCTTGGAGATAGAGAATCATTTACTTTACCTTCAAGGCAAGTTTCTTGAGCTTGTTCATTGCCCGGAACTGCTTCATCCTAATAAGAACAGCGCTATCGATTGGTTTGTCTGAAATTTTGCTGTCTGTCAACCATGGATGCTCTGGTTTTTCCAATAGTAAACGGGCAACAAAAGAACGGTTAATTAGTTAGTTTAGGAAGTAGAATATTTGTCACAAGTACGTAGACACATTGCAAAACATACCAAGTGCTTCAGCTGCAGTAATCCTTGTTTTGGGATCTCTTGCCAACATCTTTCTTATCAAGTCTTTTGCACTTTCCGATATAGTAGGCCATGGAGAACATTCAAGATCCAGTTTTCCTTCTAAGATCGCCTCAAATATAGTCTTCTCAGTCTCTAAAGCAACATTAAATGGACCGGTTTGTAACATTTCATTTCTTAAAATTCTTTGACCATGAGCATATGATAGTAAACATTAGAGTCAAAAATCATTTTAACATACCACCCCAAAATGGAGGAACACCGCATAGAAGAATGTAAAGCATGACACCAGCGCTCCATACATCGATCTCTTTCCCGTAGTTTCTATGTAGAACTTCAGGTGCAACGTAGTATGCGCTACCGACTATATCTCTATACACTTTACCTACATATAATATGAGAGTACTTGTAACGATTTCAGAATCCAGAAACCAAAGTAAAGTTTTAGTTATTCCATTTCAAATAGATTCAATTCTATTAGACCTCTCTAGCTTCAAGTCTTTTGGTTTTTTGGTGTGAATTAAAATCTTGAAAAAACATTTTCTTGATCGATATATTTTTTTCTTTAATTTTCCAATGTTGTGGGAAACATCAATTGACTTGGGTTGACCCAAGTCATTTTCGAAGTTGACTTGGTTTCACACTAGATTGATCCCACACGAAATACAATGTTGCTATCTTTTTCTTGATTGTATCATAAGTTTAAACATTATGGTTTTGATGTCTTAATCACACTAACTAAGTCATTTTTTTCTTTTTTTACAATCACTAGTCTCTAAAATAACAAAGATAAATCTTTGAACAATACCCTTAATTTAGATCATAAAATTTGACTAATACGAAAATAGAAACATGGGAACTAAGTGATCAAGAAGATGAGTTTTTGTTATATTACCTTCTTCGATGAAAACAGAGAGTCCAAAATCGGTGGCTTTAATAGGAGAATCTTGGTCAGTACTAACAAGCAAGAAATTCTCAGGCTTCAAGTCTCTATGAACAACTCCCATGAAATGACAAACATGAACGACGTTAACGATCTGTCTGAAGATATTAGCAGCTTCTCTCTCAGAGTAACTCCCTTTCTTGATGATACGATCAAAGAGCTCGCCTCCAGAACAGAGCTCCATGACTACATGGAGATTGTCTTTGTCCTCGTACGCGCCTCGAAACTCGACGATGTTTGGTTGACCAGTGAGGTGCTGTAAGATCATGACTTCGCGTCTCACGTCTTCTATGTCTTTTCGACGGATGAGTTTGCGTTTGGAGATTGATTTACAGGCGTATTCTCGGCCGTTGGATTTGTCCGTACACCGGTAGGTGATTCCGAATTGGCCACGGCCGAGTTCTTTGTGGAGGTCGTAGAGAGCTGAGAGATCGATCATTGGCCGGTTTAGGATTGGACCGATCTGGGAACCAGAAGAGGAAGGAGGAGGAAGAGCCGGTTTGGGTTTAGGATTGGAAGCGAAGTTACTGGTTTGGCCTTGAGGATTGGTTGGTTTGGGGAGAGGTTGGTAACGATGACGAGGGCTAGAATCGGAAGAAGAAGAGATTGGGATCTCATGTGTTTGTGATTTGGAGAAGCAAAATCCCATTATGTGATCTCTGAAAAAATGTTTTGTTCGAATGTTTTTGTTTCTCTCGTTTTTGGTAGCTTTATTTGGTTTTTTTGAGCATGTGATCAAAGTAGAACGGTCTTCTGTCTTGTTTCGTGTATTTTTTCTTTTCTTCGGTCCTTTTATTCTAAGATTTTTGTAAATAAAGAGGAATATGAATACAGAAAAATGAAAATTTAAAATAACATGTTATCTTGAATGGGTTTGAGGGTGCTTTGCTTTTGCGTTTTGGGAAGGTTATGGTATCATTTTTCTTCAATGTGTCCCTTTGGAGAGGGTCTCTATAGGTTCTCTGCTTCCTTAGCAAAAAGAAAAACTAAAATAATCAACGCGTAAACATAAGTTTTATTTTATAATAAAGAAGCAAAAAAGAGTTAGAAATATGTGAACTATATTTTACAAGATTAGTATAGATAACGGAGATTGCGATTGATTGGAAAAGAGACAAAACTCGGTTTGGTTCAATAATCACATTGATTCCTTAATTTCAGTGGTCTATCTTGTCATCGTGTTCGCTTTTTACAACTACTAACATTTATCAAAAATACTACTTTTTACGGCAGTTTTTTTCAAAGTCTATGAGACTATGACTATGATTCTCTTTGAATCAATAATATACTACTAAGAAGAATGCGAGTTAACTTCATTTTGTAATCAACAAAATGGTTACAGACTATGTAAAATAATAATAAATCCTAATACTGAATCAATTCAAAAAAATGAGCAAGAAATTTGCATAGAAATACACAATAGTAAAGGTAAGATACGACATTGTTGTATCGTTTATTATTTTCTCTCTGAATAAATTACAGAACGCAAAATAGAATATTGGAGGCACTGAATATATAATATAGCCTTTTTTTGTTCTCTCTATATAATAAACACAAAACAATACATCACAAAATTCACACTTATTAGTCTCAAAAGAGTTTCGATATGGATAGCTTCATTACCTCGCCTGAGAAGGAAACATAACACACGTGGAATTCTGATTTTAGCTTGTTGTTGAGTCGCGGCTGTAGAATTGGTCAAGTGTCTTTGCAGGGATACGGTGGAGAAGCTCACGTGGGAAGATACGGAGCAATGTCCAAGCTAAGTCCAGCGACTGGAAGATGTTGCGTGTGTCATAAGCTCCTTGCATCACAAACTTCCTCTCAAACTTATCCAAGAACTCTAGATAAAGCAGATCCTCTGAAGAAAGTGCTTCTTCTCCAACAACAGCTTTCATGGCTTGAACATCTTTACCGATTGCATAATTTGCGTATAGCTGGTTCGACACATCGGAATGGTCCTTGCGAGTCATGCCCTCACCAATAGCACTCTAACAGAACGAGGAAAAATAAGTTAATAACTTAACAAGACAGAGAGCGAGAATGTAATGGGTATTAAATCAAAATGGAGTTAATTTCTAACCTTCATTAAACGAGAAAGAGATGGAAGCACATTGATGGGTGGATATATCTGGTTTTTTTGGGGAAGAAACAGAGATAAATTTGATTCAGAGACCAATCATAACATATCATGAAACCAGTAAGATCTGGGCCTCACAGGGGTTAACTATTTACCTGTCGATTGTGAAGTTGCCTATCGATATATATCTGACCTTCAGTAATGTAACCAGTAAGATCTGGAGTTGGATGCGTGATGTCTGATATTTTTTTTTTGGAAAACAACAATGAGTAAGTATTGAGGTTCTAAAGAAGTACCATAAAAATGTTAAGAGGAAATCTGGGGATGGTTTAGGGATATAAATTTTTACCGTCATTGGGCATAGTGAGGATTGGGATTTGGGTTATGGAACCTTTTCTTCCTTCGATACGCCCAGCACGTTCATAAATAGTTGCAAGATCAGTGTACATATAACCCGGATATCCACGTCTTCCAGGAACTTCCTCTCGGGCAGCAGAAACCTACAAATTTTCCATCCTATCAAGTTTGAAACACGGTATGGAATAAAGGGAGACCTCCAGTATTAAAATTCATCTTTACCTCACGAAGAGCATCAGCATAAGAACTCATATCCGTCAATATAACAAGGACGTGTTTCCCACATTCATAAGCCAGATATTCTGCTGTTGTGAGGGCAATTCGAGGAGTAATGATTCTCTCAATGGTCGGGTCATTGGCCTGTTGGAACAGTGGAAGGTCAAATCCAGTTAAAGTAAACGATATATAATAGTTAAAACACCAAGATATGGCAATATAAGTCACAATTAGTAAATTTACCAGGTTCAGGAAAAGGGTAACTCTCTCCATTGATCCATTTTCTTCAAAATCTCGCTTGAAGAACTGTGCAGTCTCCATGTTCACACCCATAGCTGCAAACACAATCGCAAAATTGTCCTCTCCATGATCCTGCAAAACCACAACAGTGGGAAAGAATCATGGATTTTGTGAGACAGACAAAACTTGATAGAAATGTCTACAAATAAAGATACTCAATTTGATATCAACTGAATTTCCCTTAAAGCCAAAGTCATCTCAAATTGAAGGCCTTTAAATGAACCAAAAAATCATCGGCACACTTGCGAAAACAGTTACAACACAATTAACTGCTTTCTGAGATTCTTCTGATTCTAGCGAAATCGAAGACATATTTGTGGTGGTACTATCCGGGACAAAGAATTACCTCAAGTAGATCAGCTGTCTTTTCCAAACGCTTGACAAGACCAGCTTGACGACATATCTGAGCAGCAATTTCATTATGAGGAAGACCAGCAGCAGAGAAAAGAGGAATCTTCTGTCCACGAGCAATGGAATTCATGACATCAATGGTCGAAATCCCTGTTTGTATCATCTCTTCGGGATAGGTTCTTTCACTGGGGTTGATTGAACTTCCTATCAATATAATGACCGAAACATTAACAAAACACACACACACACACACATAGACATAATATTACTCCAAAGATCTCACTGGAGCAATCATCTTATTTGATGCTCACCTGAAATATCAAGGTATGCCTCTGGCAAAATAGGAGGGCCATTATCAATCGGCTTTCCTGAACCGTTAAATATGCGCCCAAGCATGTCCTGTGATACGGGTGTTTTCAAAACCTGAGAAACACACCAGTTACAGAAAAAAGGGTTATGTAATAAACAGGAAGCAGAAAAATCAACCAATCATTCCGAAATATCTGTGAAACGATGGAGAAAAGAAGGCTTGTATGTTAATAACCTCTCCTGTGAATTGCACAGTGGTAAACTTGTTGTCAATTCCAGATGTTCCTTCAAAAACCTGAAACCCTCAGACGAGTAAGTCACTGATGAAGTCACGTATGCATTTTACATCTAGATTCGACTAGTTGGTGTTCATGAATCCTAAACCTGCACAACTGCTTTCTCCCCGTCGACTTCCAAAACCTGACCACGTCTCGTTGATCCATCTCCTAAGCGGATATTAACAATTTCCTGGTACTTTGGACCCTGATTTATCATTGAGAGCAATAAGTCTTAGTCAGTTAGGTTTCCCTCACGAAGTAAATTAGCATCGCTTGATGATCAAATGATGCTCCTACCTTCACTTTCTCAAGAATGACCAATGGTCCAGCAACACCAGAAACTGTTCTGTATTCTGCAAAATTCAAACATTCTTGATAAAGATACAATATACCAAAAAAAGATATTTACTTACATCAGCGACCGAAAATGACTGAGGAACACTGACTTATCAAAGCCAAGGAAGATCAAAAAGATCCAAATATTGCTAGAAACATCCCAAGAAAAATGAGATTCGGAGAAGTAAGTTCTGAAGTAACCCGATCACATGCTTAATCAAAATGTAGATTCCAAGCCAGAGAGGGCAACGTTCAGTTTTAAACACAAAGCTTATCAGACAGGAGAAAAATGCACGTCCTAGAGATATAAATCGAAACGTGAAGCTCAATATTGTGTGATCCATTATTAGTGACTTACCCATGCCGATCTCCAGAGTCCCTTCTTCCATGTCGATAACATTCGCCCCCATTTTCACAGATCAAAGTCAAAGCAAATCAAACCCAGCCTCTCGACAATCCTTCCTGAAAGCAATCAACGACGCGGTTCGCAATACAACGTTATAACAAAAAAAGAAGAAACATCAATGGAAATTTCGATCCAATCGTACAAACTCGGATGGATATAATATCCAGTGAAAGTGAAGAGCTTGAGGACAAGGAAAGGGACGCAATCGAATTGTGAAGAAGATCTGATCAACAAGACGCGTACCTGTAAACCGGTTCGATTCGAGCGCAGAGAGAGAGTTATGGTTTATGAGTTTCTTCTTCTCTGTGAACGTGGTTTGGACCATATCTCAATAATTTTTATTTTCATTTAATTATTTTAGGACAGGCTCTTACTTGGGGATATTTACTATCAAAGACCAAATAAAATTCCTTATTACTTTCCTAACCCAATATTTCCGGCTTACCAATCTTCCACGCAGGATTGCAACAAGATACGACCACGTCAGCATAAATTAAATCAACGGTTGGAGATGAGATAGAGTATATCGCTTAGCTTCCGAGCAATCGTAGCCGTTGCTTACATCAATCGTCTCTGATTTTCATAATCCCCGGCGATCCTGGGAAGAGAGAAAGAGTGTGAGCTGAGAAAATGATCCGAACGAGTTTTCTGCTCCTCGTCTTCGTCATCGGGACGCAAGTGCATGCGCAGCTAGTGCCGCCGGCGAGGCGAGATGGTTTCGTTTACCCAACGGGTCATCGTTTTGACCCGGATACTATACTAATTGAGGCGTTTTTTGACCCGGTATGCCCGGACAGTAGAGACGCTTGGCCGCCGCTGATGCAAGCTCTTCTGCACTATGGATCTCGCGTTTCTCTTCTCCTTCACCTCCTTCCTTTACCGTCAGTATTCTATTTCTCTTCTCCCTCCTCAATTTTCGCGTTCAATTTCTGTTTTCTGTTTTCTCTCCCAAATTTGAAATTGGCAGAAAATTTCTTTGCTGGGGTTAGAATAGTTCGTCGAAGATTGATTTTAATTTTAGTACCCTAGTTCCAGTATTGATTGACTCTTACCGATCATAATCAATCGACAATTAACTTAGGAAACGCCAGGTCCTGAGTTTTTTTTTCTTTTCATGTTTCCTTGTCTGTTTTATGGTTGTTTCATGAAAATGTGAATGGTTCAGTTTAGATTTGTCAAATATTCATTCTTGTAAATGAATGTTTTTCGGTTTTTCTTGGATTTTGGATTTTGCAGCTACCATGACAATGCATATGCAACTTCTCGAGCCTTGCACATTGTGAATACCATTAACGCCAATGCTACTTTCAGTTTGTTGGAAGGCTTCTTTGAGCATCAGGTTTGTTCAATGTTAATAGTGATAACTTGTTTTGCAGGTCGGGAAACAATAAGGTGACCATACCATATCTTGTAGAAATTTTAAACTGAAAAAGAAAAATAGTTGTGAATCTATCTGTAGCTGCTGGTTACTGCTTGCATCTATCCAATGAGAATTGATATGTGATTCTTTGTGGTCTACGGAATTTTTTTTTTTTTGACAGGCATTGTTCTACAACGCCCAAACACAACTCCTGTCGAGACCTGGAGTTGTGGACAAAATAGTCAAGCTCGGAACAGTCACGTTGGGAAACACATATCAACATGTCCTCAAATCCGGCTTCACCGACACAAAATCGGACCGTGCAACCAGGGTTTCCTTCAAGGTAATTCCTTCAGTTTTCATCTCTGGATTATTAAGCCTTCTTCAACACCTTTCACTAGCAACACAAGTGGTGTTGATAGGTTCAAATGGTGAACGGGTCGAAAATTTGTACTTGATTTGTTCTGATTCAGGCCATTAAAACTGAGTGTTCTTCTATTTGATCCGTTCATCATTTCTGTGTCGTTCATACACCATGGTCATTGTCATTGTTACCTGAGATTGTTGAACAACAGTAACTTTTTAGCTCATATTTTGCTTTTGTGGCGTTATGTGTTGCAGTATAGCGCTTCAAGAGGGGTTTATGGAACACCAACCTTCTACGTTAATGGGTTTGTATTGCCCGATGCTGGTTCTCCGTTAGATTTTGGAGGATGGAGAAAAATTATTGACCCTCTCGTTCAGCAACACAAGGTCGAGATGCAAGATGATCTCATTTCCTTCATTTGACAATCTTAAATGGTTTTGCTGTTTTCACATCCAAATGAAGAAAAAAAATAGTGCTTTTGCTGTGTCATTGGACTATCTGTATATATTGTTCCAAACCTGTATGTAAAATCTCTGTAATAAGAAGAAAGTGATATCCGTCTTCTCGCTTATCTTAAAGTGATTTTGCTGTCTTTTATCATTGGATCAATAAATTATTGTCCAATGCTCACAAGTGATGAAACAAACAAAGTGCATTTTCTCAGATCGTTAGTATAGAATAGATGGAGTATTTACTTGTTTATCTATTTAAGAATAACATTATAGTTTTCTTATTTTTTTGACAACTCATTGTAATGATTTGAAGTTAACATGGATCAAACATAATACGGAAGAGGTTGAGATTTTGTGTGTGTTCTTTTTCCCTCTATTAGAGAGCTGTTTACCAGTAATCAGTCCTGTCTACTATCTGCAGCATCTTCATTGAACGACTCCTTTAAAAAAAGACAAAGGATGACTCGTTTTGTCATCGTTTCATCATTAATTAATTATGATCTTGGTTTGTGCAACCAAAAAAACTTAAATGCTTCTCACGTTTGGTGGGTCAATTCTCCCAACTATATTTTTATTTTGTAACATTTTTTTTTGTCACAACAACTTTTCTTTTGTATTGTCGAATGCTCACAAGTGACAACAGTTATGTACTTATATTGTCTTGTCTTATCTTTTAGCTAAGATTATGCTTTCTTATTGAAGTTTCAAAGAGACATTACTTTTTTTCGTTAAAACATTACCTTTCCTTTCTCCTAAATTAAACATCTCAGATTCTAGTTGACGTTTTACAATTTTTATTTTGATCACGAAATTTTCAAAACATACATTACAAAAACGTCAACGGACAATGTATATATGAATTTATCAAATACTTGTATAATATGCTTTTTTTACATAAAAGCTGTAAATTAATTGAAAAGTCCGGCTGAAGCATATATAGACTGCATCTATCTGCAAAAATAGTAAAGACACGTTCTTCAGATATTAAGATTAAAATATATTTTGTCTTTTTATTATTTTATTAATTGTTAGCACCGATAATCCAGAAACTTTCTATTAATAACGTGTAGATTTGGTTTTAATTTTCAAACAATCTGTTTTATTCTTTTATGAAAAAGCCATTTAGACTTTTTCTTTCCTTCGCATTTTGTGCAACTGGATAATCTTCGTGAAGATATTATTTCAAGAATTTACTCTGATAACAAGGAAAAAGAAAAGACAAAAGAATATGGCTCAACCAAACCGAGAAAAATGATGTGAACCGAAGTTCAAAACCATCCCGGATATATATTCGGTTCGAAACCTTGATTACGGAGCCGAATTAACAAGTAACAAGACATTCCTTATTGTCCTCGACTGGTTTAAGCATCGGTTCAGCTTGATTAATATTGGTTCGGTTCGTTTGGGTTAAGCAAAATCTCGAACCGAAACCGATTAGGGTAGTGCAACGTGTGTGTGGAAGAGAAGTGGTGCGGCTGATATATATCAGAGAGGCGCTTGCATCAAATGGCTCTTAGGGCGTATAAGGAGAGAGACGAAGCCGTACAAAGAGGGCTCTTCCTGGGCAAAACCACCATTATTGTTTTATATCTGAATCTTCTAATCTCTCGAAGGATCTAAGCAGAACAACTGCATAAGGTAAGTTTCAAAGCAATAATGATTTGAAGATAAATCCCAAATTTAATCCTCTTTTACTCGTTGTTCTGTGTGTGTTTGGTACAAGAAACCTTGTGTTCTAAAAGTGAAAAACCCTAGTTTTCTCCCTGATTTTCCATTTTGGGTTTTTTTTGTGGAGCTTACTATTTGAGTCTTCTAATTTTTTTTTCTTTTTTTCGGCGGGATTTGTTTTTTCTGCAGATGGAAAAGTATGAGCGTGTGAAGAAGATGAAGGAGGAGACGACGATTGATGCGAACGAGATTCGTATCACTAGTCTGGGCAGGGCACGAAACTACATCACCTATGCGATGACTCTTCTTCAGGTATTGTGTTTTCTCTTTAAATCCGCATATTCTTCCTTCTCGATTAATCTGGAAATGTGTCAATTCAGCTCGTAGTTCCTGTAACCTTGTTTTAGTGTGTTGTTGGGAGGGAGATATGGCCTAGGGTTTATGAACAGTTTTGTCAACTGGAACGATGAAGTTTTGATTCGTGGACCAACTTTTTGTGGTTTTAGATAAGCTCTTTATAGTATAGGCGTCAGATATAATTTACACTTGTAAAAACTGCGTAGATTTATTCCTGCATCGTTGATTTTTTTTCTTCTGGGAAATCGATGATGACATGAAATTTTCTTAACATGAGTTTACCTTCGGACAGAGAATGCTAGTGATTCACGTTTCTTATTATGCGGCAGATATAGTCTCAAGAGTTTTTGAGTAATTAGTAATGTTTTATATTGTGTGGTTAGAGAGATGATTCTAAGGTTTCTGTTGGGTGATTGTGTGGTTCAGTTGAACAATTTTATTTAGAGTTTGTTTTGTATATATAGGAAAAAGGGTCAAGTGAAGTTGTATTCAAGGCAATGGGAAGAGCTATCAACAAGACTGTGACCATTGTAGAGCTGATTAAGGTAACTTTGATTTTTTGTCCTGTCCAATTCACAAATCGTGGTTCAGATGATGGGTTGTCTGAGAATTTCCTTTTTACTATGTAACGCAGAGAAGGATCCCTGATCTTCATCAGAACACCTCTATTGGATCCACCGACATAACAGACACATGGGAACCTAAAGAGGAAGGCCTTCTACCGTAAGGGGCCAAAAACGTTCAATTATTAATGGTTTTAACTGTGGTGGAAGTTAATTTCTAACATGTATTAATTGTTCTGCTTGTTTTGTCACCTTAACAAATTGCTACTCATTTTTTCCTTTTTTTCTTGTCTTGTAGTATTGAGACCACAAGGCATGTGTCCATGATAACCATTACCCTATCCACAAAAGAGCTTAATACATCCTCTGTTGGGTGAGTTTCTTGTTTTGATAGTTCTGATTGTTTTTTTTTACGTGGTCCTTGGCCATAATTAGATCCATGGCGTTATGTCGAAAGCAATTGTCTCAGCAGAGGCCGCCTCTGCTAACATATAAATTGCATATTCTTTTTGACCGGCTTCTTTACTGTGTCCCTGATTTTATATGTGGCTTCGTAACTTCTTATTACTAATGATTTTTATTAAATGATTTTGCAGATACCAGTGCCCGATTCCTATCGAGATGGTGAAGCCATTAGGCGACATCGACTATGAAGGAGGTTTGTTCAGTCACTCTTAATGACCCTTATACATCCCCCTTGCTGTGCCGTCTTTATAAGTTTTTCTTTTTTAATGTTTCTCAGAGGGTTCACCTGGTGGCAGAGGGAGGGGAAGAGGACGGGGAAGGGGAAGAGGGAGAGGAAGAGGTGGCAGAGGTAAAATTGCCTTAGGAGTGTTCTATTTAGATCACCACACTTCCGAATTCTCAGCCTTCAGTTGAGATTTTAAAACATATGATTCCTAGATCTCTTGTAACCCTTTATTTTTGTATTACCTTTTTTGGCAGGAAATGCATATGTGAACGTTGAGTATGAAGATGGAGGTTGGGAACGTAACCAGTCCTATGGTAGAGGAAGAGGGCGTGGCAGAGGACGCAGCGGTAGAGGAAGAGGAGGATACAATGGTCCTCCGAATGAGTATGACGCACCACAAGATGGAGGTTACGGTTATGATGCTCCTTATGAACACCGTGGATATGATGACCGTGGTTATGATGCTCCTCCTCAGGGCCGTGGTGGTTACGATGCTCCTCCTCAGGGCCGCGGTGGTTACAATGCTCGTCCTCAGGGCCGCGGTGGTTACGATGCTCCTCAGGGCCGTGGTGGTTACGATGCTCCTCAGGGGCGTGGTAATTACGATGCTCCTCAGGGGCGTGGTGGTTACGATGCTCCTCAGGGGCGTGGTGGTTACGATGCTCCTCAGGGGCGTGGTGGTTACGATGCTCCTCCTCAGGGCCGTGGTAACAATAGTCAAAACACAACCTTTTTGCTTTTTAACCCTGTTACTATATCGTATTTGTGTGAATGAGTTTTGATATGGTTTCGTACAGGTCGTGGACGTGGACGTGGAAGAGGAGGTCGTGGAAGAGGGGGAGGTCGTGGTGATGGATTCAACAACAGATCAGATGGACCACCAATCCAGGCAGTTGCTTGAGACTTGTGAGTGAGGTTTCTGTTACACAAACATAAAAAGAAAAAAGCCAAGTCGTTGGATGTTTTTTCCTGTCTCCTTGCTCTCTCTATCTCTCTTTATGTTTGCTTCTCTGTCCATCAAGAAGACATGTTTGCCATAAGTGTATCTCTTTTTTCTTTTTTTATCCATTGATTTCACAGTTTTTTTAGTTTGTGGCTTTTGTTTCTTTGGAGTCGCTTTAGGGTTATAATAGATCAATTTAATTATGGTGGGTCGTCGTCGTCTTGGGTTTTTGTTAGAGAACTACCGAGGCATCTTTTTTCTTTTTTCTTTAATTGTTATCATCTCTTCCGTTTTATTGTGTTGTTTAGGTGAGAGTGAGACTGTGTTTGGACAAAATTAACTATTTTTTGTCTTTGCTTATCAGTTTTAATACGATGGAACAGTTGACTCTTTTAATGTCTAATTACCATAACCAGAGATGCAGAATCCATCAATTTCTAAAATGACTTGCCTCTGCGCAATTCTATCTTGTACTCTTGTGTAAATATTTTTGGTCACTAATAAGAACGACAGTAAATTGTATGACAAGATATTTGATTGACACACGAAAGCAAGAAACAGAAGCCACTCAATTCTCGAGTGACTTGGCTCTGATACACTCTTTATGTTTATACTCTGGCCTTTAATGGAGTCAATAGTCTGGGTGCCCATGACGAGAGGCCGTAGACAAACGGCATCAGCATATAAAAACTTAGGATATTATAAAAATATACGCCGTTGCCGGGGATCGAACCCGGGTCACCCGCGTGACAGGCGGGAATACTTACCACTATACTACAACGACTTTGTTGTCCTTTTTAAGAAAATAAAGATTATTATTGTCAATAACGTCTGTCTTGAAGAAAAAGAAATAATCGATAAGGAAAGTTATTACGACTTATGTTCTCGTTCTGCAAGTCCCAAGCAAAGCCCTACTCTCCTCAATTTATTTTATCTGTCTTTTGTGAAGAACAACTCTGAGATTTGTGGAAAAAAATGACTCAAGACGTGGAGATGAAAGATAATCAGACCCCAACACAATCCGTCGTCTCTGCTACCACCTCAACGCTACAGCGTAAATCTCGATTTTGTGCTTTAGTTTCGTGTAATTTCACAATGCTAGGTTTGTTTTGTGTTTCGAAATTTAAGTTATCGCTCATCGTATCTCACATTGGAATGCCTTTGATTCCCAGATTTGAAGGAGATTGCAGCTCTGATTGATACTGGGTCGTATACCAAAGAAGTCCGTCGTATTGCTCGTGCTGTGCGTCTCACAGTTGGGCTAAGACGGAAGCTCACCGGTTCTGTGATCTCTTCTTTCCTTGATTTCGCTTTGGTTCCTGGATCCGAGGCTCACACTCGTCTTTCTTCGTTTGTTCCCAAGGTATTCGTCGCTTCAACTTTTCGACTTGTGTTCCACAAATCATATAATATTGCTTTTACGCCCTCAAAATTCTGCTTTTTAGTGTCTGTAACTCGAGGATTTTAAGATTCATGCATTAGTGATTACACTTTTTCTGATGTTTGGAATGGGAAAAGTTTTCTGCATTGAAGTTGGTAGTTATCATTTCGAGTTATGCCCGTGAAACTTCCTTTGATATCCTGACGTTTGATGATCTATAATAATGTCTCAGAGTGATGAACATGACATGGAAGTTGATACAGCATCATCGACTTCCCAAGCTCCTTCCAAGCACTTACCTGCAGAGCTCGAGATTTACTGCTACTTCATTGTTCTTCTTTTTCTGATTGATCAGAAAAAGTACACCGAGGTTACTTCTGTCTCTCTCTGAAGCTGACATTAACGAACTTTGTTTGTTAATCTTGATGTGGTCTTAATTGCAATGTGCTTTGCTTTTGTTATCTTTTAGGCCAAAGCTTGCTCTTCAGCAAGCATTGCTCGCCTCAAGAGCTTAAACAGGAGAACCATTGATGTGATAGCTTCAAGATTGTATTTTTACTATTCTCTGAGTTATGAGCTGACTGGTGATCTTGCCGAGATACGTGGGTGAGTATTTCTCATACAGTTCGTTTTCATTTTTTCTTTTCACTTTATCATATTAGCTCAACAGGTAAATAACTTGTTTTTGCTTGCAGTACTCTTCTTGCTTTGCACCATTCTGCAACACTGCGCCATGATGAGTTGGGTCAGGTGCGATGTTTACAAATGATACAGTTACACCAACACTCCATTCTTAATGAAACTTTTTTGCTTTGGTTATTCAAATTACTTTTCTGAACGCAGGAGACTCTTCTGAATCTGTTGCTTCGCAACTACCTACACTACAACCTGTATGACCAAGCAGAAAAGTTAAGATCAAAAGCACCAAGATTTGAGGCACATTCTAACCAACAGGTACCTTTTACTTATTCCTCAATAAACTTAGTTATTGGGGCTTGCTATCGTTTCTATGATGGCTCACTTATGCTAACTTCCAAGTTTCTTCCAAATTGCGGTTATATATTGTTCCTTTTGCGTTCATATATTTGCTAATCTACCTTCCGTTTCTTTTCTTTGCTTCATCTTTACCTTCTTGCGTTTCCTTAGATCTCCATATCTACAAATTGTAATAAAGTATACATATACACATCTCACAAAATGTTCTTACAGTTCTGTAGGTACTTGTTTTATCTTGGTAAAATCCGTACGATCCAACTCGAGTACACTGATGCGAAAGAGAGCCTCCTCCAAGCTGCTAGAAAAGCACCTGTTGCTGCTCTAGGCTTCAGGATCCAATGTAACAAATGGGCTATTTTAGTTCGACTACTCTTGGGTGAAATTCCAGAACGATCGATCTTTACTCAGAAAGGAATGGAGAAGGCTCTTAGACCATATTTTGAACTTACCAATGTGAGTCTAACTTTGCAATGCTTTAATCTGTAACACATTCTAGATTTCTTAGAAGAGAATAGTCAAGTAAACAGGGATTAAGCATAGGTTACTCTTCTCATTGCTGTAGATCTCTTTCGTTATCCTTGTCTCCCTGACATTTAGCTATATTATGCAGCAAAATGTTAGATTGTGGAATACGGATCTCATCCTGATATGTTTGAATTTGATAGGCTGTGAGGATTGGTGATTTGGAGCTCTTCAGGAACGTTCAAGAGAGGTTTGCAAAAACATTTTCCGAAGACAGGACTCACAACCTCATAGTCAGACTCCGACACAACGTTATCAGAACAGGGCTGCGCAACATCAGCATCTCGTACTCAAGGATCTCTCTAACAGATGTCGCCCAAAAGCTAAGGCTAAACTCAACAAACCCTGTAGCGGATGCAGAAAGCATAGTGGCTAAAGCCATTAGAGATGGAGCAATCGATGCGACCATCGACCACAAGAACGGTTGTATGGTCTCCAAGGAGACAGGAGACATCTACTCCACTAACGAGCCGCAGAATGCTTTTAACTCGAGGATTGCCTTCTGTTTGAATATGCACAACGAAGCAGTGAGAGCGTTGAGGTTCCCTCCAAACACACATAAGGAGAAAGAGAGCGATGAGAAAAGGAGAGAGAAGAAACAGCAAGAAGAAGAGCTCGCTAAATACATGGCTGAGGAAGACGACGACGATTTCTAGATTTGATACAATTCTACTGTCTCTTTTGTCTGTTAACAATTTTAATATTTCGAAGTATCTGACTTTTTTCTTTTTGTTATTGTGCACATCAGTTCTGGTTATAACGAACAAAACTCAAAACTTTGTTACAAATCTTCATTGCGATTTGAACTTTTGATTTTGGTGAGCATTCAGCGAAGAACTCGAGTTTAGATTCTGTTACTGATAGTGTGTACTAATAATTTTGTAGAACATGATTCAAATCCTTTGTAGAATCTTTATGGGCCTTCGCGATTGTTAAAGCTAAATGAAAGATAAGGCCCACTAGCAATCTAATCTACGATCGACAAAATTAAGTACGTCCGATTGTTTTTCGCCGTCGGAAGCTTAAAACTCGAAACTATGAAATAAATCGATTTGTTGTTTGAAACTACTGGAGAATGGAGAATCAGAAGATTGAGGTAGCGATGAATCCAGAAATCGAGGGTAGAATCGAATTAAGTAAGCAAAAGCAACCCGAAGAAGTAGAACATTGCGACGAGCAGCAGCAGCAGCAAGCGCCAGAAGCCGAAGAAGACGAGAAAAATCGAGATGAAGACGAAGACGAGTTGCGAAATCTGCTGCTTTCAGATATTGGAGATCTTCCGCTTTCTCCTCCTTCAGCTACGCAAGTCAATTTCGTCTCTTACTTCATCACAGGTTCTCAGATTCAGCTACTGTTCTTCAAAAACCCCTTTTTGATAGTGTGAATAAACCTTTTTAATACTTTTTTTTGTTGCATCAGATTTTACGAAATCGGGTCATGATCAATATATCTACCGACACGCCAATGGGTATTTCAAACACTGTTCCTTTTGCTGTTTCATTACTTTGAAGTAATGCAATTGGATTTCTTACTTGTGTTTTGTTTTGTTTTGTTAAGTTTGTGTGTAATTGGATTAGCTCCTACGCATATAGCTTTTAGGGACGACGGTGGGATCACTAACATCGATTTCAATGTCGGTAAGTCGGATCGTAGCGTCTTGAAAGTTTCTGGCAAGCGTAAAAAGGTTAGCTTTCTCCTCCTTCCACAACTTTGTTTCTTGCTTTTAGACTTTTGCTGATTGTTATATAGCGTGAAGTTTCAGTTCAATATTGTTTGCTAGCTTTCTTGATTGGATTCAGATTCCAGGTTTTAGCTAGTGCTTTACAAATGCTCTTCTTGTGCAGAATGCTATGCGCTCTGAATCAAATACAGCATTGTGCAAAGTTTCCACTGCGAATGATTCTTATATTGTGAGGTGCACAGCTTCTTTCGGTTTCACTTTCCTTTGTCCTAAGCTCTCTTATATGCGAAAAACTGAAATTTTTGTTTTGTTTCTTGTGTTGATTTTGGTAGGTGTTGCGTTAAAGGTTCTCTCTTGGAAGTGAACGAGAGATTAATCAAGCAACCACAGCTTCTTAATTCATCGGTAAGAAATACGAGAAATAATTGAACTATCGTACTTTGTCTTGTCTAACAAATCCCTATATTGATGAATCTACTAAAATGTTTACGCTATGAATCGCTACTGCTGCAGTATCTTCTGTAACAATTGAGCTTTAAATGTTATTCTTCACTGTTAAGTGTTTGCTTTTGAGAAAAGTCTGCACAGAAGATACTGATTGATCGTTTTCTCTTTGCTTTTATAGACAAGTATTTTAATTTCATCTTTTTGTTACAAAATCTAATTTCAGGCTGCTCGCGAAGGTTATATTGCAATAATCATGCCAAGACCTGCAGATTGGACCAAAAACAAGGAATCACTGATAACCTTGGAGGAATTTAAAGAAAAGAAACAAGAGTCTCTATGATACAGTTTGCTCTGAAGCTTATGATTAGGCTTAAAGTCAGATTAGAACTTTGAAGATTTATTGCAGTTTTGTTGTTCTACAATATTCATAAAGATGCTGTATTGTGTTTATGATGTTTTCATGAAACTCTCTCGATGTGCCAGAAAAAATAAAAATAAAAATAAAAATTTACAAATTATAATTTTGAAGTTGTTAATGTTTTTCTTATTTGTCGAAGTATATTTTTAATGTAATTGTGATTAAATCCAAAATGTAATTTATATAGAAATATAATTGTGTTTTTTCAGGTCAAAAATCTAATTTAAATTGAGCAGGACTTGTAGCCCAACTTAATGTTTATAACCTAACTTAATGTTTATTGAATTGTTAAAAAAAATATAATCTTTAGGAATATTAGTATATAAACCCTGAATCTCTCACATTTCTCAAAACATAAACACACAATTTTATGATGTCTAACTCTTCACTACTATCTTTTTCGAGACAGCCGCTGTTTTCTTATATGAATGCGTCTGGTAAATTGATATTATGTTTTTTTCTATTAACATTTTATATAATTAAATTATTTTAAATTTTTATTAAATTTATGTGAAAATTATAGAATTGACAGATCTTCCAAACATGAGGAAGTTGGCATTAAAGTCTACTTTGTCGTCTTCAATCGTCTTCCAAATTGAGTATTATTTTAGGTAATATTTAACTGTTTTCATCTTCTTTTTGTTTGCTTTTGTTTCTTTTGAGGTTTATGGATTTATCTTAATGTTCTGTATACATCGATTGGTAATACAGCTATGAAAATTTGGTAAAAGATGAATACCTGAGGTCTCACATGGATAATCAAGGATGGGTTGATATTTTCTGCATTGCAAAATTTAATCGGGTAAGTAAATTCAAGTTATAATTAATATAAATATTTGGTGTTGAAGAATAAGATGTTTTATATATCATTATTTTTTTTAACAACCAGATCAAAGCTATGACCGATGATATTGACTTGTTATTGTCTTCAATGAGATCATCAACAACCGTTGAAGTCGAGGTAAATCTTGATTACTTTCTTATGATCTTAATAAACTCATATTGTATATTAGATAAGATGGAGAAAAAAACAAATTCATACCTAGATCTGTTTTTTTCTTGAATTTTTTTTGTCATGAGAATCGGAAAATTAAAAAAATACTGATATAACGTATTAAAAATTGTGTGTAGGGTTGCAAATTAAGGAAACGTGATGGATGGGAGCGCTGGATAATTCAATGAGCAGACTTCACTTGAGATACCATTAGCAATGAATAAAAAGCGATTAACGATTAATATCACTTGATATTTGTTTCGTCTTCTACGGTGTCGATGTTTGGAATATTATGTTATTCATGGTTATAAAATATTTACAGCTTTCTTTCGACATGTTTTTGGTTTTTGATACAGTTGTTATGTATTAGGGTGGAAACAAAAAAAAACAGTTTTGCGTAAAAGTAGTTCATGTCTTCATAACGTCCATTACGCGCATGATAATTACTTTAACAACAAAAAAACAGCCTTGCCATATCAAAAAAAGAAAAGTAACTACCTTTGCGATAAGCTCGGAACAAACATAATCCATAACACCAATCCGTTGTCGTCCAGCGGTTAGGATATCTGGCTTTCACCCAGGAGACCCGGGTTCGATTCCCGGCAACGGAGCTTTTTGTGCTAATCTAAAATCAATCCTTTGTTAATGTTTTAAACAGCGATATTTTCTTGATTAGGCGAAAAGAAAAACTCGATTACTTTTTGTTCTCTTTAACATCGATATTCAGTTATTCACAGACGTCCTTTTGTTCTGCTGCTAAGATTTTTATAACCGGCCAAAAAAGTAGATTCTACTTGTAAAAAGAAAGAACGAACTAATCTTAACGAAAGAGATGTTGATCAAGTCAATACTCAAATTTTCTGCCTCAACTTTGAAACCTTTAAATTCAAAAAAATAATCTTACACTTTGAATCTATAATAGCCAGAATCAATTAAATCAGATCACAAATACTATTACAACCGACTCAACCTAGTGGAACGCATTTTATTGGCAATCTCCTTTACCCTGTGGAATATCGGTAAGGTCCACAAGTAAATCAGATTTTTCGGAACGGTCTAATCGATTAGTGAATCCATGGCCATGACGAAAATACCCCTGTGATAGTGAACCACTCCTTTAGGCGACGACGTCGTACCGGAGGTGTAATTAACCACAATCGGGTCCCACTCGCTCTCGGGTCGGATCCAGTTAAAACCCGGATCCCCTTTCTCTACTAAAACACTGTATGAGTAACAGTATTTCTAACGCTCCGCCACGTCAGCACCATCTTCCTCCTCCTCGTCGGTGATGATGACGAGAATCGGCGGATTATCCAACAGCGCGATCGCTTCGACGGCGAGATCGGAAGAAAAGATGTCGACGAAGAGAAGCTTAGGTCCGCAATGGCGGAGTAGAACAGAGACGGTGCGAGCGAGCGTCGAGGCGCGTGTTGATGTTGTTAAGGATTGCGCCGCTCATCGGAACGGCGAACTGGAGCTCGTACATGGCCGGAGTATTAGCAGAGAGGACGGAGACAACGTCGGCTCTTCCGATTCCAATGGACGACAGAGAGGAAGCGACGCGGAGGCAACGGAGATTCGTCTGACGCCATGTGTACACGGTAGAACTGCCGTAAACGATGGAGTTACAGTCTCCATACAAGGTGGCTGCTCTCTCCAGAAACCCTAACGGCGGTAAGTTTGCGGACTTGGCTTCATCTCCTCCATTTTCTATTCTAGCTCTCGTGGAGTCACTGATAAGATTATAGCTCTTAGAGCCAAAAGTTTGAACAAAAATAAAGAGGAAATACAGAAACTTTCTAGAATCAAAGTGAAGAGTCGGTATACCTGCTCTGTAAAATATTATCTTATTGATTTTCGAACATGTGATCCACAGCTTCACTTGACATGGAATCTTTCTTTTCTTATATGCAATCAAAGAACACATGCTACAAGTGATTTATATATATGTAATTATGTTCTAAGCTTTCATATATGGTTTCTCACGGTAACAGAGCCACAACCTAATTCTTCGTTTGCCATTTTCTTCTTCTCGGTCTCTGTTTCTTCTTTTCGACCTAATCAGAAGCTATGTATCTCGGCTTTGATCTCTGACCAGGTATGGCGATCAACGATGCTGCTCTTACCGTGACAGCCACAAACAAGAGGACTATCTCCCAGCCCTTGCTCAATTATGAAGAATGGGTTCAAAACCTGCCTAGGCTTTGGTTGCTCGAAAGAAGTTTGCTTTAATCGATGGAAGCATTCAAAAAACCAGTTTGATGAATCCCCGAATCTCAAAGATTGCCTAGCCAAAGATCACTTGTTGGACACATCGAACCGAAGCTACGTATAAATATCTCTCACAAGGAAGTAACAAAGTACCTATGTCCTATGGGATCACATCAACCGTCTGTGTGCGCTTAAGAGTGGCTCACGGTTTCAACAACAACTCGGTGGTGTTCTTGCAAGTTTCGGACAGATGGGATCTTGGTTTGAAGACTATTTGTGGAATTTGGGACGCCATGGCTGAGCGCTCGAAAAGAAAGACTTGCGGATGCGGAAATTGTGAATGTTTCCTTGATTTGATTAGTGATCTTCATTAAAGAATGATTTAAGAAGATAACATGGTCATCGTAGGCAACCAATTTCACACTACAATTGTTATCAAATAGGAACAATTTACTTAGGATACTTGATATGTACGTAATTATGTTCAATACCAAAAACGACGTGAGAAATGTTCACAACATATTAGTGAGTGATCCACCTTAAACGCCGAGAAACAACTTCAGAGTTCAGACTTTAGTATTCAGTTGGCTTAGTTAATTAGGATATATTAACTTGTTTTTCAGGACTATGTGCGCGTCTTGATGTGTTCTTTAACGCTTTCACTCTATCCTGAACCTACTGATTTGTATTATCAATGTCAGCATACTCGTAGATTACTATTATATGATGTCCTTTCACGTAGCAATCTCACAGGATATTTCTTTCTAAACATCGCGAACTCGGAGACTTGCTTCCTGCGTCTGGAGATGAATCTTAAGGAGATGTAGAAGACAAGCAAAGCATGTCTTTTGCTAAATCAGTTATCCAATTAATTTATGTGGTCACAGTCCTTTGTTATTCCGATGAAAGAAGATTTCAAATGAAACATGTTTGTTTGACGGTAGAAGACGAGGAATAAGATTAAGATATTTGCAAGGCAAACAAACATCACTCTTTAAGACTGCTTCAACCACAAATATCCAACAAAGAGCAAGCATTGGTTCTTAATTGTAGTACAAAAAAAAAGCACGACAAGGACGAACATAGTCATGAATTTTTCAAATGGAAGATAAGATAATGAACGAGAAACCAAGTCGTATCATCCACATTGATCAGACTCTAAGAAAAGGCAATAACATAAGAAACTGGTTGGTTTGCTTCGACGACCTCTCCCACACAAAGGCTTCTCTTAATCATTCAAAAGCCCATTGGTTCTCCCTGCGCACCTCTTCTTCTTCCTCAGGTGTGAAGTCGTTCTTAATGTTGAAGGTCGTGCGGATCTCTTCTGGAGTTTTGCCTTTGATCATATCAGCCACTGTCTGGCATGTGAGGTCAAGAAGGTTCTTAATGTTCAGATAATTAGCAGCCTGCGATATCCAAATACAAAAATTGAAACCATTAATCAAACTCCGAAGATAAAATCTGCACAAACATTATATATGAACCAACCCCTAACAATTTTCAATTCCAGGCAACTTCAATCCCGTCAAAAACCTAACTATATCAATCTCACTCAGGCAATATCCAATTTCTGAAAGAAAGCCCCTAAATTTCAGATAGGGGAACAAACAAGAACGAAACCCTAATTTTCCAAATCGAGAACCCAAAAATCCCCAAATCTCAAAATCGAGAACAAAAAAAGTGACACCGATGGAAGCAAAATCGGGAGAAGTAACAAACCAGGATGAGTTCGAAGAGAGTAGCCTGATCGATCTTCATGAATTCGGCATCCCAGGCCTTGAGGTCATCATCGGAGGAACCACCATCGACAGCCTCGCTCTTGGAAGCAGCAGCATCGACGTGCTTCTTGCAGTACTCGATCACCTTCGCGAGGATCTTGCTCGTGACGTTCGGAAGCGGGACTCCGTTGTCGACGCAGTCGTCTTCAACCATGTGCGCTATGGTCTGCGACTCGAGAGCCACCGCCTCGTCAACCTCGAAAGACTCGCCATCGGAGCTCTTCAAAACAATCTTCTTCAACGACATCTTTGCGGGCTAAGGAAACGGAGAGAAGAAGATTCGGGAGACTTTTTTTTTCTGATTTGAGAACCGATGAAGGAAATAAAGGTATGAAGGTACGCGTCTCTCTATATATAAAAAAATCCCTAATTTTTTGATGAGTCGGTCGATTATTATCGAAAGAGATGAGGAATAACGAAATTTTTTTATTTTTTCGAAAAGGAAAAAAAGGAAAATAATGCTAATTTCATTAATGTTAACTTTGATCCGCTAAATTCGGTATTAGTACTTTGGAGTCTTGAAGAGAATGCATTTTGTATCTAACTCATAAATAATATGATTTTCTTAGATTTGTTTTCTATTAATTTTTATTAAATGAAATTTAAAATATAATCTTCATCAAGTTAATTGACTATTACATCTAAAACCAGCAAATATATATATACTTTGAAAGTTGTGTTTAACTAATTTATAACCGGTGGATTTTGTAATTTTAAATTTACATGGATTTCGTTTTTTTTTATAATTTGATGCTCTAATACCATACATCACGAATCAAATTTAGTTTTTTAGTTGATGCATATATTTTTTAAAAATTAGTTGTTATTTTATTAGGTATTTTTTCGTCACAATTAACTCAAAAATCAATATAATTCATAAATTACTACGAAAAAATAGAAGAGAATGCTAGTTTTATATAAATGTTTTTCATTGACAATAGACACGTGACATAAGCATAACTGCATTCAACATGGATCAAATTTTGAGAGACATAAGTTATTAGTAAAATGTTAAATGTATAATTTTTTACTGTGGTTTTTTTGTTAACTCCAGTAACTTTTGTTTTATGATGGTTACATCTTACATGTTAGACAATCTCTATTTTTAAAGGACCTATTCTCGATTCTGGTGGATCTACATACAATTTAAATCTGATTTACAATTTTATTTGTTGTTAGTGTTTTTTTCGTTTATATTTTAATTTTTTGTTTGTGTATATTCTTTTACTACTTATTTTTGGTTAGAGATAAGTTTGAAAATATTTTAAAATTTTACAAATCCGAAAATTAATTTTTGAAAAAAAATTAATTAGTATTAAATCTATAAATGTTAATTCCATTATGGTAATTTAATTGTTAACTTTTTTTGGTTTTTTGTTAGAGATAAATGTGAGAAAGAAATATAAGCAAATAAAAAAATCTGAATGTAAAAAAGGAAAATGCGTATTATTAATTTTGAGTATAAATAATTTTGTTTAAAAACAATTGGTTAAAAATAGCCTTGTAATTAATTACCTATGATTAATTCAAACTTTTCAAATAATATATAGGATTGGAGGTAAATTTTATTCATTAGATGTAAAGGTTTCATTCATGATACATGAACATCAAATTCAAACGCAAAATACTATATTGCTATGCGGACACTAGTCGATTGTCTCTTTTCACTTAACGTGAAACATGTTAGTGCACATACAATGATCGTGAAAGCATTAAAAATATGTTTGAACCTCACACACTATAAGAGTTCTTAGACTTAAAACATGCCTTACTCCTATAATGCAGACTAGATTCGCCAACCTTGTTAAAGATGTCGCCATCAAATATGATGCCACTTGGTCCAAACATCCGACTTGAAACTCAAACTATCTTCAAAAGATAATTTCTGTAAAATTTATTTATTTTGAAAGTTATTCGATTTAATCTTAAGAAAATTATTTGTAAATTATACAAGATAAACTGTGACACCATTTTATGTGATTACTTTCAAAATCACTTTTTTACAAATAAGTTAAAAGTGATACGTATTGAATATTTTCTTGATCGATAGATTAAAAGTAAATTAAGAATCTAATCTTAGATATCATAGAGTATCTATAATTTCCACCTAGTTGATTAATCATCTTAATAAGAAAATACTTATCTTCATTTGTTTTCCAATACTTATCTTCTTATTTGTTACAAGAGTTTTAAAAAGGAAGTTATATCTTTAGTTATAAACGTTGAGAGTTCTAATTCTAATTCAACAGGGTATAATGTTTAGTGAAAATGTTGATGGCAAAATTTACTTTTGTAACCAATTGTAACTACTATAACCAACAGGGTATAAAATATCTTGACAAGATAGTGAGTCTTAAGTTAGAAACCTCCAAGGCCCATAGCTCAAGTCAGAACCGAAGATGCCAATGCCAATATATGGTCCGTCTGTAAATTTAATTTGGATCTCTGTAAACAAGAACATCCATCAGAGACACCAATAAACCCTTTATATGTTTTAACAAAAAAAATAGTAATAATAAAAATCTTTATATTTTTAGGAAAACTAGCATATCAATTTATTTGGAATTTATGATTTATTTTAGTTATGCCATTAACTCCGTGATTATTCTAGATTCCGATTTATGACATCCAACTAACCAAAAACTTACAACTTACATATCAATTATCTGATTATTTTACTTGAATATGGAAATACATTAATTAATTGTAAACAAAGAGTTTGTGAATATAATTTTATGACTCAAATATTCAAAGTCTATTGCGGAGACTTCTCTCTACAACTCATCGTGCTCAAACTCAAGATCTTTGAGTCCAGTTTGGAGGAAACTCGAGTACCACTGGGCTGATAATTTTTCGTGACGCGTCAAGTTATTTTTGTAATCGACGTAGTACAGACCAAACCTCGCCTTGTATCCATCTTGCCATTCGAAATTGTCCATCAATGACCAAAGAAAATACCCTGTGACGTTTACTTTGTCATCGCTGCAATAATAAAAAGGGACACACATATTATATATAAACATTTGTCATAGAAATAAAAAATAGCATAACAATCAAACTAAACTCAAAAACATGATTTGTCCACAAACCAAATTGCTTCGTGCAAGCTCAAGAGATGCTTCTGAATATAGTATGTTCTGTGGTGATCTGAGAGCGCCAATACATGGCTTGTGTCTTGCTCGCCTAGATCCTCTCCGTATCCTTTCATCAAAAACTCAATGTTTATATGGAATGTATACAAAAAATATCGAAATCGATTTCTGATATGATTATGAGATTTAATTTAGGTAAACATTTTTCTAACCATTCCCAGTGATAATGACTTCAGGATTGCCATATTTATCCTTTATATATTTCAGAAGACTTCTCAAACCGTTTGCGTAAATTTCCACTTTAGCAACATCAGGCTTAAAAACACAAATTAAGTATTAAGAAAACAAATCAATTCAATACGTTAAATTTACATTGCAAGAATTAAAAAAAAGATCACATGCATACCTTGCTAGCATAAGCGCTGAATCTATCCACATACCTAGCTGAGAAAGAAAAAAATGAAAATTTTGCAAAATAGTCTACATTTTATATAAAAAATTAACAAGATATATATAGTGGTTGAAAAAAGAAATTAGATTTACGTTCCCAGTCGATGAGGGAATCACTCTGCCAACTAGGTTTCGAAGGATCTGGCTCTTCGTCGTGCAATGCAAATAGTGAAGTGTAGTAATTGATTCCTACAAAATCAGCAGAATTCTTCAGTTTTTCCTTCTGTGCCTCTGTGAATTTCGGTAGTCGATGTCCGACATGATCTTTCATCGACTGTGGATAATCTCCATACGTGGTCGGATTCAAATGCCTGAAGAATCAAATTAGTATATGTCACATATGTATGTACTATATTTTAAATTTTAAAAGTAACATGTTTAAAATATTTTAGTTATTTTTTTACCATCCCAAGATGAAGTCAATCAAATTAGTTGCAGGAGTTTCATGCTCTTCTTCCGAGAGCTCGTGCTGCTCAAACCAAGCTGGACTATGAGCAATCCCGATTTTACCACCTTTACACTGTAAATATTTAGAGAGAGAAATGTTTTTAAATACTTGTTCATCAAATTACGTGAATACTAAAATTTATTTAAAAGATGGTTATATGTTCTATGTATAGAAACCTTGTCGCATTTTCTAAAAGCCTCAACGGCATCGGCATGTGCCAAGAGCAGGTTATGACTAACGATATAAGCTTCGTATCCTGACCGACCATCGTGACACATGTCTCCATGCTCTTTGATGTACTTAGAACAACGTCCTGGTGCTGTTTTCCCGATGTCGTAGCCAGCTCGACTGAATACCCATGGCTCGTTAAATGTGATCCAATGCTTCACTTTATGTCCGTACTCTTGGAATGTGAAGTTTGCGTACTCCGTAAAATCTTTTCTGAATATAGAAATAAGCATACGACAGTCTATCAGTTACATAGCAACGCTTGTGTGAGTTGGAAATGAAAAATAATTGAAAAAAATACAAAAAATATGTCGTGTATAAACTACAAAACGATCTTACATTATGCGGTCGCTTAAGAAGCCACCGTATTCATCTTCCAAGTCTTGAGGAGTGTCCCAGTGAAAAACGGTTACTAATGGTGTTATTTCTGAGTTTTAAAACAAACTAAGACTTAGTACGAGTAATAGTTTTGATATAATATATGGTTGGTGAAAAATTTAGTATATTAAATTACCATTTTTGAGGAGCTCATCGATTAGGTTATGGTAAAACTGCACACCGGCTTTGCTTATTCCTTTGTCCATCCTACCATCTGTTAATTATTTGATTTTCTGTTATTTACTTACTTTTATTCTGATAATGTTATATATTTATCAATCATTAAATTAACTGAAAATGCCATAAAATGTTGAGAGTTTTTAACTTACGTGGGAATATCCTGGGCCATGCAATGGAAAATCTAAATCCATCAGTGTTCAGATCTTTCATCAACTTGATATCCTCCTATTAAGTTTACATTTAAGAAATTAATACACTTTGAAAAGAGACTCACAGGTGCATATATATGTATAAACTAAGGCTAAATAAAATAATTAATACCTTGTAACGATGGTAGAAATCGACAGCAACGTCGGCGTTGTGATAATTACATCTATCTGAAATAAATAAAAAGATTAAAAAAAGAACTGATGATTGTACATAACTACATAATATAATTGATGCAAGTTTTTTAATTAATCAAACTGAATTATAAAGAAAGGTGTTGACAAAAAAAAAGATAGACAAGGGAAGAGAGAGAGACGTGGGAATTTCTTAGTGTATGTGTCCCACATGCTTGGACCTCTACATCCTTCATTTACAGCTCCTTCAACCTATTTATTTAATAACCACAAAATCACGAACATTCAAGAATTGTCTCGTCACAAAAAGTAATTCTTTTAGAAAAAAGAACCAACTTAACAACATCTGTCACTCTGAAGACGATATGTATGAATGAGATTTCTCAAAATTACGGGCTGATCTTTTATTCAGCATTGTTCAGCTAGTATACTGTATAATAAATATAATGTATATACTGATGAGATATGGCACCTGAAAAGCTGCGGTTGAGGTACCAAAAATGAAATCTTTAGGGAAGTTGGCACGAGTAAAGGTTTGTTCGGTACTAGAGCATGCATATTCATTGGCTGTGGTCGGTGAGCCGATCAGGCCGAGGAACAGAAGCAAACCTAGGAGAGGAAACTTATGGAACCTCTCCATTAGTGTGTATTTGGTTTCTTAAGTACACGAAATACTTGAAGAAATGTAAATGAAGAAATATGTTGGAATGGGTTTTAGCTGTTATATATAGAGAGTATAAAGAGCTTTTTAAGACACTGTGGATTGATAAGTATTTATTTTATTAGTTCTTACATTTGAAGCAAATATGGGAAGAGGTAAGACACGTGACCGACAATGAATGGGAATGTAGGAGATGAAAAGTGTGTGCTATAAACATATAAATAGGTTTCCACTGTTTTGTTTTTATGATAATCGAACAAATTGTTGCTTAAATAATATTTCGGTGAATTATTTTATTAATTATAAGAATAAAATATTTTTAAAAAATTTCCATGGTATATTCAAAGATTAAAACAATGCAATTCGTGTGTGTGAGGAACAACAAACAAATAAAAACAAAGACTACAGAATTAGAGGAGGTTTCTTAGGCATGACCGTATATTTGGACAAACATGCAAAATATTAATTCCCACACCATTTTACCCAAAAAAAAAATCCACACTATTTCTTGTATGCTGTTTATTATACAGCTCTCTAGTTATTGAGGCATATATATCTCCAACACTAACTCGCATATATATCGTTTTTTCTCCGCTGGTCCCCAAAACTAATTTAGTGCTCAACGACCTCATTCATTTAAGACGAATCAAAGTCTTGACTCTGTACAACATTTCTTCTCAATGCACTTAATTAACCTTATTTAAGTATAGCTTTATTTAATTTTCTCAACTTTCTTAAATATATATGTTACGACTATTAACCTAGTTGAAGTTTTTAACGTTGAAAAGGTAAAACATATGCTAAATTTTCTAATATATAAACCATGTTTGCATAATTTAATAATTTATGCATGATTTTCAGAAGAGGATATGCTCATAGAGTGAAGACTCGGAAATAATATATACAAGTTTACTTCAATTGGTACAATAGTATGCATATAAATATACGGGAATACCAAAAAAACAATCTCCCTTTAAGCCGGAATTAGTTATATATTTGTTATTTTTCTCCTTTGGTTTGATCTGAAATAAAGTTGCTGGTAAGTTGTTATATGGCTCGTTCGTCTAAAAATGCTGCGAATCCACAAAGCTTACAATCAGTTTTACATAAGCCATTTTTGAGTTATTTTCATGAGCATACAACGCTTTTTTTCTGTGATATTATAAAAAAAAGAGGAAAATACATCATAAGAATAGATATCGTCATGTATGATATTGTCGTCTGATACATAATCAACGATGTTGATAAACTAAGATTAAAATAAAACGTTGTAAGAAACAAGAAACGAATCAGGCAAGGGCTTTTCTCATCTGATAGACAATAGGTTTAGATATTACTTCACATGCTTTCTGGGTGGGGTGAGCAAAGTCATAGAACACGTACTGATCTGGATTTCGGCATGGTATTATCGATGTCGGCATACAACAACACGATCTTTTCGCTTCTGTAAACCCTGCAAGCATATGCATACATACATGATTTGTCATTATTACATAATAGGACCCAAAATCTAAAATCTAAACAAATAACTCAGTCAAGTCACTGTTTTGGAGCAATAAGACAATAACCATTTTATTACCATCACTTGGTTATTTCATGCATATATATATTTTTGAGATATGTATTTAATTACGTACCGTAGGCCTTAGGATGGTTGATAAGGTCCATAAGAGTGCCGTAGATGTCGACATAAACAAACTTTGCACCTTTAAAACAATCTTCTACTTGGTAACTTTGAAGACCTTTCTGCAATTTGGTGTTGAAGTCTTCTGAGATTTTATTCATGAAGACGTTACACCATGCGAATACCCCACCAAATAAGAATCGATGGAAAGGCAAACATCCCACAGGCATCACTCCCATCACCGCGAATTTTCTCGCTCCAAGATCATATAAATCCTTCATATATAGATACATACATACACCAAAAGAATGTGAACAAAATCATATCTTTTCATGCTACTATATCAATGCTTGAAAAAAAAGAAACATATGTATTTTTTTAAGTCTTACTTGTAGAAATGTTTTTGTCCAAAGAACCATTTTACTCGTGTATGTATCTGTAGAGTATAATCTTACAAGAGCGGGAGCCCCGAAGTATCCAAGATCGTTATTTCCTTCAGAAATAAGAAACACTGCGTTTGAAATAATTTCTTTCATTTCTTTCTTATCTTTCGCCACTTTCTTTAGTTTCTTCAAATAGCTTTTGAAATCTTTTATTTGGTCACCTGTCGATAAAACTCTCTGACCAAACAAACAACCCAAGATCATCCAAAACATTATTAGAAAATATGGATCAAGATATCTATTAGTGTTTTTACGAAAATAACAAGTTGATAGTTTTGTCCACCAGCGTTCTGGATGTAAGATCGTCGATTCCTGAACCACCAGATGCAAAACAAACGCCACTTTTAAGGTCGTTAGGCTTAATGCGACGAAACCTACGATAAGCTGGTACAAGTCTTTTGATCCCTAAACCTTCAGCTACAATAGAAGACTTCACCACATGAACATACTATTTCTACTACATGGTTATATAAATAAAAATTGTAAAACAATAATGTGATATTATACCAATTATATCGGTGAAAACTCTTCCATTTCCAAATCTTCCCGTCGGTATCTTAAAATCAAAATTAAAACCATATGGCCAGTAATTTCCCTTGAGTAGAGTAAGAAGATAATTATTGTTACCAGTATCTAGTACTGAATCTCCAAAAGCAAATATCGCAGGAAATGATTTGTTTTGTTCAGCCGCTGATGAGAGGAAATAAATGTAAAATAATGCCAACACAAATATTTTTTCCCTAAACATATTGAAAATTAATTGAGTTCACAATTTTTCCTATACAGTTTTTAAATTTTCATATGTTTTATACATAATTCACTTGATGGTAACCTAACTAATTTTAGACGTCTAGATTTTGTTTGTCGAAGGAGGCCAAAATGCATGTACACACAAAATGAATGTTAGGATGTTTTTAAGAAAATAGAATTCCATATATATAACTCAAGAAAAATAGTACCAAATTTACTTTTAATTTTGTCTTAGTGGATCTTATCTTTGTATAAGTGAAAGCTTAGTTACTGGTTACCATGAGACATCATTATTATTTCAAATGTTTTTGATACTATCATATGCGATTGATTTATAAGTACCATATTGGTAACAAACAAACACCAGTACTTATTATTGATGGGAGCCTGATCTACCAGACTTCTACGTTAATACATACAGTATAATTTTTTTTCTAACGGTGGTGATTTATATATTTAAGCAGAAAATTGGAAATCTCATCACTTTTCCATGAGCATTATCTATCATAAAGATCAAAAGTATGATTAAGAGAAAGTTATCTAATCTGCAGCGACCGGATTTTATAAATATAAAAAATATTGGTTTGCAATGAATTGTTGTCCGACCTAAAAATATTATGATATAGTATGCTAGCAAATTAGTCTGTTGTTATTATTCAACAAATTTTCAGAAAAGAGGAGACACAATTTACTAAAATCGAATGAGGATTATAGAAATTATATTATTTCGTACAATGTCAGCTATAGTTATCACTGTTGTGATTTTTGTTTCACTTTGGCACCAAAAGACTTATGGATTTTTGTTTTACTTTAGTCTGAAGATGTTAGTTTTGTTATTTTCTTATCCGGTCTGATTTGAATAAATTTTTCTGGAATTATTATATGATCCGTTCGTTTCGTACAATGGTATAAGTCTTTTTCAGATTTATTTCCTTGATCATACATTTGTAAACAAACGCCTTAATTTGTTCTGGGATATATGATTAACATGAACGATACATAACTAGATTATACATTGTTTGTAATAAGAAAATTATCAATCATCATGTATGCTCATTGTAAGAAATCAGGCAAGAAATCAGGCAAGGCCTGTCTTAATATCCTGGACAAGCTTTTTAGAAATGGTTTTGTAGGCTTTCTCGGAGGGATGAGCAAAGTCGTAGAAGACGTATTTATCTGGGTTTCGGCATGGTACTATTGCCGTAATCATACAACAACACCCATTCTTCTCATTAGTAAATCCTGCAACCATAGAACATGATACGTAACTAGTACTATATAGGTTTTGCCTAATGGTTTATACTATTGATACAATGCATGTTATATATAAATGATGGTGCATGCGTAGATAGACATACCGTATTTCCTATGATTGTTGATAACATCGAGTAGAGTGGTGTACATGTCGACATAGACAAACTTTGCACCCCTAAAACCTGATTCGCTTCCCCAAGATTTAATTCCTCTCTGCAACTTTTTGTTGTATTCTTGCGCTATTCGATTCGCAAAGAAGTTACACCACACGACGAACCCACCAAGGAAGATTCTTGACATAGGCAAACATCCCAATGGTATCACTCCCATCACCGCGAATTTTCTTGCTCCTTGATCATATAAATCCTTCATTAAACATATACAGAATGTGAACAAAATATATATAATAATTCATACTACTATATGGATGCTTGATGAATCAAATTTCATTCTTTTGTCTTACTTTCATAAATTGTTTGTTCCAACCAACTAGTTTAGTGGTGTATCTATTAGGAGTCATCCCTCGTAAAGCTGCAGTTGGAGTCCCAAAATATGTGATTCCAATATCATTATTTCCTTCAGAAATAAGAATCACTGCGTTTGCAATTATTTTATTAGCGCTTGTAGGAGCTACGGCCTTTAGCTTCCTTATGTAGCCTTTGAAATCTTTTACTTGGTCCTTCGGCGATAAAACTCTCTGACCAAACCACCACACCAAAAATAGATTATAATATTTATTAGAAAACGTTACTTAAGATCGATATCTTATAACATTTTTAACCGAATTAACAAGTTCTTTATTTTATTTTTTTCACCAGCATTCTGGATGTAACAGGGTCGACTCCTGCACCACCCGATGCGAAACAAACACCAGTTTTAAGGTCGCTTGGAGCAATGAACAACTTACGATAAGCTGGTACAGTCTTTTTGATCCCCAAACCATCCGCTGCATAAAAATAAAAAGGCTTTAGTATATGAAAAATATATATTTTTATCCCTACCATATGTGATTATCTAAACAATACGATAAAAATCAAGAACTACAAAGAAACATTGTGATAGCTTAAGAGATTATACCAATTATATCGGAGAAAACTCTTCCATTGCCAAATCTTCCCGTTGGCAATCTCATGTTAAAACTCCTCCCATATGGCCAGTAATTTCCTTTCATTAGAGTCAGGAGATAATTGTTGTTACCAGTATCAACTATTGAATCTCCAAAAGCCAAAAGCGCAGGAAATGATCCATTCGCAGCTTCGGTTGATAAGAAATAAATTGAAAATAATGCTAACACCAACATTTGATTTCTAAACATATCTAACATTAAGTTCATTGTTTTCCCTCGACGATGTTTAGAATCTCTTATGTTTTATAGAGAATTCAAATTAATGTGGTTATAAACTCATGTCAGTAGTATATAAACAAGTGGCTTTCTAACTATTTTTAGACGTTTGGTCTTTGTTTGTCGATGGAAGCTAAAAATGCATGGGAGTAGTGAGTACACACACGATGAATGTGACCAACATGTTTTTTTACGAAGATAATATTTCCACAAGTCTGATGAGAAATACAGAATTAATTATTCATTTAATATATTAAATATTAAGTTTTAAGAGTATGTATTAGTCGCTTTACAGCAGAGAAAAGTAAGGTCTTTAAAAATAAATGATATATGATGATTTGTTTCGCAACGATGTTTTTCGCCATGTTGACTCATTCATCATCCCCAAAAGATTGAATTGTATCGAACTACTAGATTCGTAAGATGTGAAGTAAAATTGTAATTGATTTCTCCAAAAACAATGAAACAACAAGAAATATTCATTATATTTAAAGCGAATATAATTTCAAAACAATACAAACAAAATATAATGAAATATAATAAATTATCATGACGCGGAAATAGTTTTTAATTCAGACGAACTGGTCAACAAACTTGGGAATCAACAGTGAGACTAACACTTTGTAAGTTTTTTCTGTGGGATGATAACTGTCCCAAAAGACATGACTAAACACGTCGGCACATACAGAAGATGTGATTTTATTGCACAACACAGCAACTTCTATGACCCCTGTTCCACAGCATCCTTTATTTGACACTCCAAACCCTACAATAACCCAAATCATAACTTTAGAGTTAGTACATTTTTTTTCATATTAACGAAGAAAATAGTGCTACAAGAAAATTTAAATGAAAATCAATGTGTATTACCGTATTTAGCAGGATTCTGGATGATATCGAAAAGAGGGTCGTATATATTAACGTAGAGCGGTTTGCTACCAGGTAGAGTTTTACGCAACAGATCCAATTTTGGGGTGAGCTTTGTATTGAAAAGCTTTGCTGCGTCATTGTAAGACTCAACACACTCTCTTAGAAGACCTCCTCCTAAGGTTCTCTGTGATGGTATACACCCAAGTGGTGGTGCACCAAATACTGCAAATCTTCGCACTCCATATCCGTATAGTTTCTGCCATAGTAATTAATGAATAGCTAATATCATTTAAAAGTAAACTTTTAAAAAAAATACTCAATCCACACATAGATTCATATTCTATCAGCTAGAGATAAAAGATGAGACACATCAATGATCAATTTATAGATGGTCCGACCAATATTAATGCCTCTAAAGTTGGATGTCACGGAATAAAAAAATGTTGCTGGTAACTTTTTTTGCTATATGAGTGTCCTTCATCGTAATCAAAATGTGTGGACCTCTGAAAAATTAATTAGACGTGATATGAAAGGTGATAATTTGGTAGGTGGCCCATAAATTTTATAGTATTTAATTAGAGATATTTTCAAAAAATGCTCATAGTTGAAGTAATTCTTTCAATCTAATTTAGCAAGTCTAATATTAAAGCGTCTGGCATCTACGATTATACATTATCCAAGTATGTTGTAAATAACAACGCTATAAATACTCTGCTCCGTCATAAAATATACCATGACGTAAGCAGAAAAGTATTAGTCACTGAATAATAACTTTTTTTAATAGATTTTTACTACATTTAGCAGATGGTTTACGTTATTTATGGCTCACCCAGTAAACTGTAAATAGTTATTTTTGTTCACTCTTCCAATAATACTGGGGAAATAAAACTATACTAGTTACTGTGGAATAGAATATATATATAGACAGATTTATTTAAAATGCCTAAAAAAAGAGACAGATTTATTTAAAATATGAGAGAAGCTTACAGTAACAAAATCGGAGGCATAGTTGGCCATAAGAGTAGTGTACGAATCGACGTCGTAGTGTGGTCTTGCACGAAGAGTATAGTAAGTATTGGCTAAGTCGTCGCTGCCTGCGACCAATAAGAATACGCTGTTGGCTATTATGAAGTCTTTTCGTTCTTCCCCAACTAAATTCTTCACTTTCTCTATGTACTCCTCGAAATATTTTAATTGATCGTCTAATGATATTGCGGGCTAATATCATAACAAATAGAAATTAAACCAAGTTAGTTAGGATAATTTTAAATATATATATATATACATACAGGAGATTTTTCGTACGAAAATACAATAATCATCAATAGTATTAATTACCGCGAGTTCTGGTGTTAAAGGATCATATCCAGAACCTCCAGATGCAAATGATACACCAGTTAAAATGTCTTCCGGTTTTAGATTCGGGTCGAGATATGCTGGTACACTGGATTTTATTCCCAGCTCTTCCGCTGCAAATAAGAATATCACATAAATATAAATAGCGTTACATTTTTATTCAAAAATTATATCATTACTGAAGAAGACTCCAACTGAATTTTTCTTAATACATGTTGGTACGCATAGTTCTTGAGTCAATGTTTACTATACTCGTTTTTAACTACTATCTAAAAAGGGACAACAAAAAACAAATGATTGCTCAAATAATTTGTTGTAGTCACTACTTGTGTCCTCATAATTTCAGGTCGCTGTATTTATAGGTATAAGTGCGTGAATCTATTTTTCAACTGGCTTCTCTCTTTTGGCATTAAATCTGACAAAAACAAAAACAAAAAGAGAGAGCGAAGTGATCATATCTAGAAACGAATGGAATCAAGAGAATGGACCTATCAAATCGGCGGGGACTCGTCCGTCGCAGAATCTCCCGGTGGGAACTCTGCCTTGGAAATTAATACCATAAGGATGAAAATCGCATTTAACTATGGTTTTGACATAGTTGTTATTTCCGGTGTCGACGATGGAGTCTCCGAAAGCTATTACCGCCGGAACCTTCAAGTTCGGCGGCAGCTTTATGGCGGCGATCGTCTCAGTGAGAAAGAGGACAGACAACAAACATAGTTTCAATGAAGACTTCATGTTTGCTTTATTGTAATGTAGAAAATAAAATAAGATTTTTATAGAGGAGTTTGCTTTGAAGCTTTACAAAATAACCAAGACAAACAGAGCATTATATAAACTTTTCTTCTATGTTACAAACTTATTTTTATATATAGACACATGTGTTTATATATACATATTAATATATGGTTGTGCTATGCATTGCGTGGTGGAGATGTTCTGGACTTTTGGTAGACTTCGGACAAGACCGAATTAACTAGTTGACTAAAACATTTTTAGATGTAGATTAGGTATTTTAATAATCTTACTCGTTGAAAAAAATTGAGATAGTGTACTTAATATCAATTCTCAACCATATTATAGGTTTTTTATTGTAACAAGCTGCTTTAACGACATAACTAGGAATGCGTATGTCGAAACACGTATTGGCAGCTTGAGCGTGACAACAATCATGTATAATACTATATTAGTGCTTATGTTTGTCAACCCTAATTAAATGGGGGATTATAATCGTTGTAATATTTAAAGATT
The DNA here is from genome assembly GCA_000218505.1 of Schrenkiella parvula. Lineage (NCBI taxonomy): Eukaryota > Viridiplantae > Streptophyta > Magnoliopsida > Brassicales > Brassicaceae > Schrenkiella > Schrenkiella parvula. The sequence continues at coordinate 28,085 of AFAN01000041.1, read as the reverse complement.
CTATCCTCATTGGAGTATTAAATACTCTGCTCTGTTTCATAACTGAACGCATTAATTGAAACTTCAAAATTTTGGTACGTTTAAATTGTCTATCGTGAATCGTTGTAACGTAGAACAATCCATTGTAGGATCTTTTATGAAATTGTTCACTATGTTTTCATGTACTAAAGAGAAAATCAGATTTATTCATCGTGATTGGTAAATTATTATCTATAATATATCAGAAAAGAAATATATTATATTAATGATATGGCAGACAATAAATAGAAAACTATTTAGTAAAACGATATGTTATACAAAAAAAGGTTAGGACTTTGATTGGTAATACAAAATGGAGAAGAATATAATACAAAATTACAAGTCTATACATATACTATAAGTAAATATTTTTTAAAATAAATAATTTTAATATCATTATATATTTTAATATAATATACAAAACATTACAAATATATTAAAAAGTGTAAAAAAAATGTGACACATTTTAAAAATAACTGGAAAGAATCTATATAATTTTCACTATATATAATTGTTTTTTTCTTTGATAATTTAATTTTTTTAGAAAAAATAAATATTATTTAAATATTTCTAGTCAAATAAGTTATTATATATTCGTGTATTTGATTGATGAAATTTTGCTTATACTTTTATAAGATAAAACGTAAAATTTATGTTTTTTGTTTTAATTAGTATTTCAGAAATTTTTATTATTAATAAATTTTATTATAAAATTTTATTCATGTATATATTTTTTTGTTGGTTTCCCTTAGTGTTAATACTATTTTCTTTGGTTCATAATAAATTATTTTTAGAACTATTTTCTTTGGTTCATATTAAATACTGCCAAACAAAAAAAATTTGATTGAGTAGAGAAATTTCTATTCGTATTGGAATTTGGTTTTGTACAGGGGAACTAATAAATGAGTAATATTTAACTAGCTTTATGTTAATTAAATAACTAAATTAAAATTATTTTCATATGATTAAAATATAAATAAAATATAATTCTTTAATAAATTTTATTCTTCGATTCATATCACTTGACTTGATTTTGTTTTCAATTGTATCAAATAGATACATGTACCGATTGTTTTGCAAAACTTATGTAATTTGGTTGACTGAATTCAGTTTGTTTCATTCAAATTGTTAAGTCTATTTTATATTTCAAAAGTATAAGTTAGACTTAAATTTCAAAAGTATGATTAATCTATTAAATAAACAAATTAGATGTGCTTACATATAAAATTAATGAATGTATATAATAGATATTTGTAACTAATCCAAATATATACATAATCTAATACGATCGTAGGTTATGTTAAAATTAATGCGATAAATAATACTATTAATTTATTTAAGATCTCATGCTATATCATTGGAGCATGTGATGTAAACTGTTACCAAACCACAACTTCATATATAGGTCATCATAATCAATGCATCCAAGACTTCTAGAGCCCATCAAACTCAACAATAGATAAGATATATGTTGTTGGTATCATTTTTGGTCTCTTTCGTAACATATTCTACTCTTTCTTAGAGTTCTCTTCAAAATCGATTTAACGATTCATCATGCGTAAATACGAATATTTGAAAAAAAACGGAACAAAGGCGTAGGGTAGATATGTGGATCACACGCAACAGGTGATGCTACCATAGAACTGAGTGTGAAGAAGGTAGCTTTCTTATATATACACGTGATAAAAAAGATACAAAAGAGACATTAAGAAGAAAAAAATTGTGGCTATCAAAAAAATATACTAATGGCAAAAATGTTTGTGTATCTCGAGAAAAGCTTGCTGCCAATGTTACCCGTAAAACAGTGGTCCAAATGAAATAACTATAGATTATAATTAGTAAGCCAGCACTCAAGTAATATCCGGAAAATCAAGTTAATTAAGAGTAAGATATGTCGACAAGGCTAGTAGATGTGCAACTTAATTTAATGATAGACACAACCATATTATCTCCCAACCACTATCTAACATAACTGCGGCTATCATAAAATATAAGTGCACAAGAAAAGCAAAAAATATTTCATAATTATTCATTAAGTCCTAGAATCCGTGAAAAAAATTACAAACCGAACGAAATTAAGTTTATCATATAAATGGTCCTGTAGCTATCAATATGGGTTCATCGTATAATATAGTCTAAAGGACTATGGTATTCATATATCGTCGTAGAAGATAGACCCCGTATCGCAGTTGTATAATAATGTAATAGCAACTTGATGTCGTAGCTAGTTCCACGTATAGTAAAAACAAAAGAGAAAATAAAGTGAAGCCATTAATTGGAATTTTAGAATTCGGTTTGATAAGCATTCATTGATTGTGTGAAATTAAATTGATCATTTATTAGTAGGTCCAATACGATAAAGATATTAAATCACCCACATAATAACTAGTCCAAGATTTGATCCTACCAAACTAAAAATAGATAACTAGGGTTAGAGCCATAGAGGCTTACATCCTTTTTTTTCTTACGATCGAAGACCAAAGTATTTCTCTCAAATACTATTTGATTATGTAATCTCTAAATTTCTTTATAGCTATCTTTAGTTACTGTCACCAAGCAGTAATCTACGTTGAAGCCAATTGTTTCATATTCAAAAAATAAATCAAGATTCGGTCTATTTGTTCTAACAGCTCATTGGTTGGTAGAGAATTAGAGCTTGAACTAGTTGAGGCAAATGGTGCATGGCCTTGCCTAGTAATGATATCTTCGAGTTTTTATTGGGTGTCGAAACAGAGCTGCAACTAGCATTGTAGTTTTGAGTGATCCTCTAGAGACCACTTTACGTCTTTTTATTTGTTTTGGAGCTATCAGCAATTACGTATGAGTACTAAAACATTTATAGCGTTGACTAGTATATATATGATTCTTGACTAAGAGTGCTAGAAAAAATATTTGCTAAGCTATCAATTCTATTGTTGGACTTTTTTTACATATGTTTACTCTATATCGGTCTAAGTTTACAATTTTCTTAAATAACAAATTATTTTAATTCAAATTTTTATCGAATGAGTGAAATAGAAAAGTTTGAACACAGTGATTAACAATATCTGCCTTACCAAATCAATAACTTGTTTCATCATAATGTATAATGTAATGGTTTGTGTTAGTATGATTAAACCGAATATATATATGTAGCTGAGGAAAAGTAATTGTTTACGTTTTCTTAATTCTATTATTATTATTGTCTAATAGTATCAGATGAAATTTTTGGGTTTAAACATATCGATAAAATAAAAATGGATTATAGTAAAACCATTGTATAGATGTAAGCATGGTCATGAACTGAAATTGCTCAAAATTGGCTTTACTGGCCATGCCACACATTGGTTCTAGTTCCACTCCACAACATCCTCTTTCAATCACCTGAAATTCTGTCGCATTCAGCCATTTATAAAAAAGATACAATTTTGTTAATCTATTAATTGATGAAATAGAAATGTTTGAAAATCAATTATATCAAGCAAAGAGTCATATATATCGATGTATTGTCACGTAAATTTTTTGTCAAAGAGTCCAAATTTTCAAAGAGCATATAATTGTAGGGTTGTTGTATCATTGAACTTAACAACATAAATTCTCGTTGGTCCTCATGCTACGTTTTTCTGTGATGGGATACATGCTGGTGGTGCACTAAATAATTGCATTCTTCTGGCTCCATATTCACCTAATTTCTGTAAATATCATTCAAAGACAGTTTAAGAAAAAAAAAAAAAAGAGTTAAGTACTTTATAAAATATAATTGACGCATCAATAATATTATGAGTAAGAAAAAGGTGAGCATAATATCTTTTATAGCTTACTAAATAAATAAAATGAATCAGAAAAGCTTATTATTTTCTCTCATACACGACCAAATTAAGATCTTATATTGTGGGTCATAAGAATGGTAAATGAAGCGCAATCATATTAGCTTCGAGCAGAAGGACGACCAAAGTAGGTGTTGGTTATATATATCATTATTACGTAGTGTTTTGTATTATGAACTTTGTCCTCGCTTCTTCAGCCATTTCCTTACGCGTTTTCTATTAAAGAAATAAAAGTTTTAGAGATAATCATGTATACATTTTGTAAATAATATAAGATTCTAAATCGTATTACCGATAATTGGAATGTGAATAACCACTAGATCCACCACCACAAGACGAAAACGTTACATCGGTTTAATTAAGAGATCTTCCGGTTTCAAATTTGAATCCCGATCAACATGTCGGTATACTTGGTTTAAGTCCAAAGTCTTCCGCTACGACAAGCAAAAAGCAAAAAAACAAAAATGTTATCAGTTATAGTTTTATGTTGAGTTTCCATATACATACGAGATTTTTAAACTCAAGAAAATGCCACAAACTTGAAAACTACAAAAAATGAATAGATCACGAGTGACGACGAAATATTCAACCACTGAATTAAATGTCCGCTGGATTTGACATTAGTCAGCCATTTAATGCGGCTAATTATAATCATCCATTAGCGTTGTCATTAAATTGTGATCCTACCATTTTTTTTCAGTTTCTTTGTCCTTCGATCCATCTCACATATCTTTTCATCAATAATGCAAATTACATACAACACTGTACGATCAATGAGATATTTATCCACTACTATACACGATATATATTATAAATTTGAACTGGAGAAAATGATTATTATAGTTTTTTTTGTTAAAGGCTTCAGACACATGTTAACACATACGTAACTCACACCGCCGTGTTCTCCTCACCAGATCAGCGTACTTCGTACGTAACTATCGGTAGAAAAACAAACGTCAACGCATTCGTTTTTTTTTGTCGGAGACAGCATATTGGTTTGACAAGCATTCAGTTGTTTTTGTCTGAAGTCAAATTTATTGCTTATAAAATGGAACCCAAACTCCAAAATTTATTATAGATATCTGTATAGTTTGGTTTTCAATAATGGACGAGCTACAGTGTCAATTGAATTATGATCGAAAGCCTCAACCTCTAAATCTAATCTAATCTGACAGGGCCATTTACATTTCAAGAAGAAAACAAAACAAGGGCTTCTAATCCATTTTCACATTGGGCTTTAGGGTTTTCTGATGGGACTTTCCTTGTTCGTGATTTTTTTTGGCTTCTTATTTGTTTTATTTGTCTAAAACCTCTGGCAGAAGCTGATATGCCCTTTAGTGTAATCACAATGTGATCAATGAAAGCTTTAAGTTGAGTTAAAGAAAAAAAATAGATTATGTACAGGAATAAGAGAAAGCAAAAGATCGAGAAAACACTCAACAAGATCGCAAATTAGAGATTTTCAAATTTGGAGATCGATATGCCAGTACACTTGGTTTAATTCCGATTTCTTCCGCTCTGACGAGCAAGAAAAATGAATCACTAGTAGCTGTAATCCTCTCAAACATAAGAATTGGGGAACTTCTCAAATATATATTATATGGAACATTATAATTAAATGGATATTGAAACCCCTCATATTGCTATGTGAAATTTTGAATGAGAGATCGAGCTCATATAGATGGACGTGAGTACGTTGCCCGAGTAAGAGATAATTGGTTTTCCACTATCGCTACTCTGTTTCTTTGTCATGTTTTTGTTTTCCGGTGAAGAAAAAACTTTGGAGTGCTCTTGGGCCTGCGTTGAACAGATTTAAATGGGCCTTATGCTTATATCTTTTATCAACCTTGGGCCTTCTGTTTAATGCCAAAACAATATTACCAAAATTATTTTACCAAAATTATTTAATAGTATTGTCTTGTCTCTGTTTTTTGTATAGTTTTATCCTATCTCTCTTTTTTTTTCTGTGTGCGTACTTTGATCCATGCAATATGCTTGAGTTCGATCAGATCAGGTATCTGTGACCACTGACAATCCTTGATGTTGGTATTATTATTGCAAAAAAAGTTGTGAACCATAGCAAAGCATACATAAATATACAGAAATTTCTTATTTATATATCCATACAATATCATAAAAGACAATTACAAACAATGAAAAAAATGATAAAATTGAGAAAAAGGGTAGTTTATCTTTTTGCCTAATAATGACAATTCAAATAATCATGTATCTTTATAGAGTGCATCGAATATATTAAAAAAAAGTAGGTGCTATATATATATCGAATAATCAGAAGAACCTATTGAGATATCTATCAAGAAGTTTTGCAACTATAATTCTGTAAGCTGTTTCAGTGGGATGAAAACTGTCCCAAAACACATAATCCGATCTTATGGGACATATCTCAGCTGTGTAGTTGTTGCATAACGCAGTCACTTCTATTAGTCCTGTTCCGCAACATCCTAAATTGCCCACCTTAAATCCTATAAAATTCAATGACAAATATGCATATTAGTTTTGATTCAAATATCTAAATAATCTTTGAAATAAAATAATTGTTTTGTAAAAAGAAAATAATGATTGATTACCATAATGTTGAGGCTTTAAAATGAGATCAAGAAGAGGATTGTAGATATCGATATAGATTAAAGTGGAGTCGAGTAAAGTTCTTGATAAACCATCAATGTTTGCACTGAGCTTAGCATTGAAAAGTTTTGATGCATCATTAAACCTAGCAACACAATCTCTTGCTGGTCCTCCTGCTACGGTTCTCTGCGAAGGGACGCATCCTATTGGTGGTGCACCAAACATAAGTATTCTTCTTGCTCCATAATCGTAGAGTGCCTATCAACATCATATGATAAACAACAAAAAATGTTAAAATAAAATCCTACGAAAATAGTTTAAAATAATATTTTTAAGACACTAATAATCTGTTATTATAATAATAGAATAAGTAAGTGAGACTTTCTCCCAAAAAAAATAAGAATACTGAAGAGAAACAAAGTTTAAATGATAACTTAGTAAAGAAATAACGTTTGTCTTTACCATAGCAAAAGAGCGAGCATTGTCAGCCATAAGAGCAGTGAAAGAAGCGACGTCGTACTGAAGCCGAACCGAAGGGAGAGTAAAGAAGTCGTTTGCAATATCGTTACTACCACATATAACAATGAACAAGCTATTCTTAATTATGAATTTTGTCTTCTCTTCTCCAACCATTCCATTCAATTTCTCTATATATTCTTCAAAGTATTTCAGTTGTTGCGATAATGGTATTCCTCCCTTTGAAAAAAATAAAATAAAAAATTAAGAGTTGTATTAGAAAGTCCATTAGATAAAATTAAAACATAAGATGTGGAGATTATCTACCGCTATTTTTGTTGTCAAGGGAACATAACCAGCGCCACCGGAAGCAAATGTTACACCGGTTAGCAGATTTTCCGGTTTTAGATTTGGATCTCGATATGCCGGTATACTTGGTTTAATCCCAAATTCCTCCGCTATAAAAAAAAACATTTGAAAATATGTCATAATTATGATATTATGGGTTGCAACTTGGTGTTTTAGCTTTATTCTACGCCTCAAGCTAGAGTGTAAGAAAATAAAATAATGCACTGGTACTGTTATATATAACATCTTAACGAATGAGTCAACGAAGAAGAAAAATAGCTAGAGGTAACACAAACCTAAAATATCAGTGGGGACTTTTCCATTGGAGAATCTTCCGGTAGGAACTCCACCGTCAAAATCAATACCGTAAGGAGGATAATCGCATCTAGCCTCAGTGATCATATCGTCGTTATTTCCGGCATCGACAATTGAATCTCCGAACACTATTATCGCTGGAACGGTCGTGTTTTCTGGAAGTTTCACTAAAGCATTTGTGGTTTTCGTAAATAACAACACAAGGAAGAAAATACACCAAAATAGTATCGACGAACTAGAGACAAACAAATAAGAAATGATGTGATGATGAACAGATTGATCTCGTTCCATAGTTGCTATGTAAGTAATGTATGTGTGTGTGAAAACCCAAAAAAAAAAAATCCTTGTTTCTTTGAAAGCTTTAGATGATGTGTATAAAAAGTCCTCCAACCGCTTCCTATTTATAGATATTTATATATCAAGGCTATGTTTGTGTGATGAGTTTGGTTTGATTGTTGTCATAAAGTGAAGACAATGACATTTTTCTCTCTTTCTCTATATGTTATTCCAATATTTTTTTCTAACGTGTTTTGGTTAGAGGACCACGGTTTTTAATTAACAACGGAACTTTTCTAAAACCGCTATGCTTTTTGTTTCATAGTTTCAATACGTTTATTGTTCCAAAGTGGTACGAAGATGATACAAAAGTCTTCTAGGCTATGATATCTAACATAATTATGAGTAGCCCTTTTCTTGAAGAAACATAGGTTTAGTGGGACGCACGTATATTAGTGATCACCCACTCAAAAAGGCTGAAACACACCGAACAAAGCGAGAAAAGTGAGCCGTAAGCAGAGTAGCGACGCGAAGGAGTCCTGCCAATTTAGCACGGAACGTGAGATGATCTTATTCATAAGCGGACAATGCACGTTACGGTGAAGACGAATGTCACACTTCCACCAAATTTCATAAATAGATGCATGAAGTATTAATTTAAAAGTCACATCGACCACATGAGAGATCAGTGAAGAGGAAGTCCAAGTCCAACAGAGAGTATTTTGAATAGCAGATAGATGGACAATGCCTGTTCCAACTACATATGAGTGTGGATCTGATGACTAGTTGCACTTTTGTGAATTTTTCTATTCATGAATATTATAATTATCCTTATTGCTAATTCCCATTTACATGTTCGTCAATCGTCACACTCTATTCATAATTATTTGAATTATCATCATTACAAGGCAAATATAAATTACACTTTTGTCAGCTTTTCATCGTCTCTTGTCATATTTTATGGTTATATATATGTTTTAATGTTTTGTTCAAAACTTCAGCAAATTTTGTTATTTTTCCATGTAAACAGTCCACCTCTGGCTTCCCATGTAAACTTTTTTTGTATCTACCGTGCCATTTTCCATGGTTAGTAAAATTTAAATTCTGATCAATATTGGGTTTTCTACACTTTCCCAAATTGGAATAGTCATGAAAATTTGAAATTTCCAAAAAAAGAAAGGTGATACGAATTGGCAATAAAAGCAGCATATCTAACATCGCGTACTAACTGTTTATATATTTCTCGTTCACATGAGAGTGATATTTGAGAGAAGCAAAAGCTGTCACTTCTAGGTTTGCGTACAAATACTTCCTATATTTATGTTAAAGAGCCACTTAAGTCTTATAGAAGTACACACTTATATTAAGTACACTCTTACCAAAGTTTAATCGTCGTTCTCTCATACATTTACATTGCATTTCTTAACCTCATAGGCTCATCATAGTCATAGTATATAATAGACTGTTTCCAAATAATTGTCGACATCGTCACGTGGTTCTGATCTTTTATTCTACTATGTCTTCTCCAAGTAGGTGATAACATCGGTATTAAATGAAAAGACCCACAAAGCTACAACCCACACTAATGCAAATTACTATTTTATATCATCAAATGAGAATTACAAATTCCGAGCCAATAAACACGTAACAAGTTTTTCAATATACCGTATTTCTCGCTTATAAAATAGCTATATAGAATATAAAGTCCCGTTTTTTTGTTCAAAGCTATAAATATATAGCTTAAAACATTTAATTAAAGTGCCCGTGATAGCAATCGTTACCGGTTAAATAAGTATCTTTTTTCTTGTTTTTCTTGTTTTTCTTCCAACAAGTCGACAACAGTTTGGTCGTCTGAATTCTGAAGAACGTGTAACTCACGTTATTATAAATCATATGATTTAGTTTTGGTGAGTGACAGTCATATAGTCAAAGCAATGCCATTTAAAAAATACAGATTTAGTTAGTTAAACAGTTGTGTTATATAAGCGTTATGGTCTCACAAAAAAAAATTCAAATGATGTGTTATATAAGCTACAAATTGTGAACAAATAATATAACATTTTCAAAAATAAATGGTTACTCGAAAAATACTAAGCCGAATAGTGTTGCTCCGAAAGCAAAAGCCAGAACGGCCATTCTTCGGCAAGTTTGCTCTCTTCATGTAAATGTGAATTAGCCAAGATTAAATTGGTTTATCATAATTCAGTTTCCTCTTTCTTTTTATAGTAAAATAAGATTTTTGATTTTTATCAATCATACATAACGACGATACTCATACAACCCAAGTTAAAATACGTTTACGAAAAATATGAAAATGAGAAACTGGGATAATAAAGCATTGAATTGTAGAATCATATGACATAATACTCTATATCTCATATTCATATCCACGTAACAATTAACAGTTGTGCATTTATTTATGTCTCTTTCTATATATCTATCAGACATATACCGAATTTTGGCTTTGTTATTAAATTAAGAAGTCAGCTAATGCGTACGTATCTTCGAAACCTAACTTTTTATGTAGTGTACAAAGGACTTAAATTTACACCGAACCAATACAATGTATTCAATTCATGATTTCATGCATTGACACAGTTCCTTTGTCTATACAGTTTTTGTCCGTAACGAGATAAATTATCGCAGTTAATAATTTTAGCAGTACAACCAGATTGATTTAGTAAAAGATTCAAGACGCCGCTATGATTTTGTACACATATGCTTCGCCTAGTCTCGACATAGTAGTATTAAACCGGCCCAAATTTATTTAATCTATTAGCCCATAGAGAAACAATTAACATTGTAATGGCTCATATGTTCAGCCTAAATACTTCTCAGCGTGTCGTCCATTGTATATGATAGATAATTTTGACAAATTGTAATTGAGTCAAAAAGATACTAATTCCTTTTTCCTTTCTTCTACATTTGCTTTTTAGCTGTTTTTTTTTGCAGTTGTTCCTCTCCCTCTACAATCTTTGGAGGTTACCAACAATGCATATGGGAAGTGGGAACCGTGAACGATGACACATCTCCGCTACACGTTCGCAAATGACAAATAAACACGTGCCTTAACCGTTATATAAACACAAATTCCGCCTTTCTTAAAGACGGCGTCGCTTACACCTGCGGGTCCTTGACGTGTCTATGACGTTGTCACTATTTTCACCAGTAGACGATTGGGCCTCTTCTGCAGAGTTCCTCCCCACAATCACATTGTTCGAGTTCTCTCTTCTCTTTCCATTCAAGAGCCTCGTGGCGAGATCTTTACACAATGCTGTTTTCTGTTCCGACACCTTCCTCCAAAACTCGGCTTCCGCTAAAGCTTTTCTCAGACGAGCCTCCATTTCTACAGACTTTCTCGTCACTTCATCGAGGGCTTTGTATTTCGCTTTCATACACATCACGGCTCTTTCCTCAAGAGTCTTAAATTGGTTATACAGTTCTCTTGTCATCTGGTACTAAACACATTGGTTAAGTTAGTTCTTGACAGAGTGTGTATACTTATAAACTGTGAAAAAGATCACTAATTAATAAGAAGTTGACCAAAACCTGTAACAAATGGTTGAAGTTATGTGCTTGTTGCTTATATGGAGCATACAAGCCTGGAGAAATCGTCCGGTTCTGAGAAATGACTCCAATGCCTGATGACCTATTGAATGACAATCTCTCTTTCGCTCCTTGCATCTTTGGATAACTAAAAAAAACAGAGGACCTCTGTATTCGATCAAATTTGTTGGAGTAAATTTAAAGCAAGAAGAAAATGTGTGTGAATAATCGATCACGAGTCCCTATTCCGTTGCAGCGGGAGTGCTGTTGAATTTAAAGAACGTAGAAGAGGATGAATGGAACATAGAGACGCAAATGTTTGGATACGAACGCGTCTGTAAGAATTTGATGAGTACACTGTTACAGAATCATGCATCGTTTCGACGAACAGGCTTTACTTTTTTGAGATCATTTAGGCTTTATCAATTGGAGTTATAAAGCCCAATAAACAATTTTAAGCCCACTATATTGTTAGGTTTAGAAAAAAGGCCAATGGGTGAAAGGGTCTTTGTGGAATAGACCGAACCTAGTCGAAGTTTTGATATTTGACGATTAGGGTTTTTGTTTTGTCTCCAATGTGAACTTACGAAAAAGCCCTCAAAGTGACCGACTTTTGCCTTATTTGGTGGATCTGAGCCTCTCATGCGTCTTTAAATACGGACCTTACTCACCATTTACCTTTTCTCATTCCCAAAACGCGCTTAATCTCTTCTCTCTGTGCATCTTTAAGGTCGAGAGCGTTTAGGGTTTCCTTCTCAGAATTTGGGTGGCGATAACGAGATTTAGCTACCGGATTGTCTTAGTATTGGTTGGTCGAATCTGAAGCCTTGGTTACTGAGCTTTGAGTCGATTACATCCGCTCCCTTTAAACCCCCTCCGATTCGATCTGAGAAAAAGCAAGAAAATATGTCACCCCTTGTGAATTCAAGAAACCAGGCGAGCGGTCAGAACTTGGTCGAATCGACTAAGGTTCGTCGAGCCACAAAATCTGGTTTCTTGCTTCAGTTCTTTGAAATTGAATTCTAGGGTTCTATAAATTTAGTCATGGTTTCCTGCTTGGGTGAATCTTGTTTGTATGGTATACAAATCTTTGGATTTTGGCTAGAGTCTAGTAGCTTCGTATATCACATATCCTCCGAAACCTAGATATAAATATCTACTTATTTTACTCTCCTGCTAGTACCATATAATTATTCTATATATATGTATGTTTTCACTGAATTAGCCACTAATAGGGGTTTCAAGAATCAGGTAAGCTGCTTTTCTTTTCTCCTTTCTACTAACATGATGTGGTCTAGAGATGTCCATAAGTTGTATTGTTTGGGGCTTTCTGTGTCTTGTATTGTTGTCTGTTCTGCTAGTGTTTCCATATTGAGTGGAATGAACTCTAGCCTAAACCCTTTGTTCTAATGGATTAAAGCTCGAAAGAATCATAACCGATTCAAAAACGGTGCACCGCAAAGAGAAAAAGGAAAAGAAGGAGAGAAGAAAACACAAGAAAGAAAACCGTGAGAAATCTCATAAACATTCGTCCAAGAAAGAAAAGTGTGAGAAATCTCATAAACATTCGTCCAAGAAAGATGTTCATGTTCACAGTAAACAATTATTTCCTTCCAAGAAAACCTCAGACGAGTTTGATCAACTTGAGAAGAGTGATTTCACCGAAGAGCTTGAGTGGCCTCAAAACCTCCTCGGTTATCTATCTGATGGTAGCCATAATAGTAAGAAGAGGAAAAGAATTGACTCTCCTCCGGCTGTTGAAAGTCTCATCAAAGGTTTGTATCAATGTACTTAATGTGACAGTCCAGACTATCATGTCGATTTCTGTTGCTACGAGATTCACATGTATATTTGTACACGTATTTGCAGCCGAACCTATAGCAGGAAAACCTCTACGGATTCGGTTGATCTTCAAAAAACCCAAGGTCGATAGTCCCTCTCTGCCCCGTGAAGATTTTCTTGGCTGCTCCACTTCCGGTGGTGCAGAGTCTCTTAATCACAAAGAGAATGCAGTGCAAGGTGTCGTAACAAGTTCTATCTCATGTGCGAAAGTATGTGAGCCTGAATTGAACGTGCCCTCAACATCTCAGGCTGCAATAGCTGAAACAAAGAAGAGAAAGAAACATAAGCTGAGCAGAGAAGATCGATACAATGCATTGTTTGATGATTGGACTCCTCCTTCGACCATTTGCTTTTCTGCCATGGAGGTTGATTCTTCCTCTAAAGACGATGATGACTGGTTATTTGGGAACAGGACGCAAGAGAGGGTTAACCGTAAAGAGACAGTCAAGATTGATGAAGATGGCATGAGAATGCATAGATCTAGTGATTTTTCTTGCCCTAGAGCTCAGTTTTTGTCTGAAGTCGGGATTTATTCTTTACCGCACACAGTCCCGTTTTAATGTGCCATTTTTTTTAAGTGTAGTCGTAGCCTAGCTTGTACAGTGATTGTGACAACAGTTCTTTAATCTAACCCAGTTTTGATATGGCTGTTCTTCATCTTTGTTGGTCACCAAAAAAAAAGCGTTCTCGTACTATTCAAATCAAAGTGAAAACTGTTGAATTGGAAGTGATTATTTTACCCTCCTACGCCCTGTGAAATTAGTTGACACATTACAAAACAACAGACGAGAATGGATGGAACAAAACAGTCTTGTGATCTTTTCATAGGTGCCATGAGATTGGTCGACATTACATGGGTATTTTAGAACATCCAAGAACATCTCGTCCTAGCTGAAGTAGCCAACTGGATAAGTCTTTGATTTATAGTGTGGACCGAGACATGATTGGTGCGGCCGGACGGAATAATGTAAAAATGTTCATGGAAACTAATTGCAAGTCCCGCACCAATTTTGTCCCGCTCTACACCTTTTCCATTTGGGATCTAGTTTGGTTGGAAGATTTTTTTTACTGCATTTTGTTTGGATAATCCGTATATGACCAAACCATATTATATGTTTCAGTTTCAGTGTGGCGTTACTCTACGGTTTCATCTCTCTTTGCCACAGAAATCGTTTGGAGCGTTTCTATGAACGTTATTGTCTCTTTTGTGGACTGGTGAATGTCTTTTCGTGTTTCTTCATGGTGTGTTTCTAATTAACAATATTATTAGATGAAGACTCTATCTGAATTTTTTTCAGCTGAATCTCATGAACAATGTCAACATTCTACTATTCAGTATAATGTATATACTTTTTTCTTCTTAGAGTATAATAAAATTACCAAGTGAAAGAAATTACCTAGATGAGATTAATCATTTCCTTCGTCGCGGGAAAAAAAAACAATTTTTGATTTTTGATGAAATAAACAAAAACAAAAGCGAAACATATCTCCGTTGAGTTCGAGATTGTGAGATGATGATTTAAACAAAAAGCAAAAAATAAAAAATCGAAAGTCTATTATTATTCGTGCGCTCAACTGGTAAAAAAAAACTGCTGACAGAGGGACGAAGAGAGAGAGAGGATGAGGACGCTCGCCGGAGTAGAAGACGAGGAGAAGTGGCTGGCGGAAGGAATCGCCGGAATCCAGCACAACGCTTTCTTCATGCATCGCGCCTTGGTTCGTTGCAAATAAAAAAAAATTCGCCGCCGAGTTATTTTCTTTGATCTGATGAGTTTTCTCTTCGTCTCTCAGGACGCGAATAATCTCAGAGAAGTCCTAAAGTACTCCGCGCTGATGCTATCTGAGCTCCGCACGTCCAAGCTATCTCCTCAGAAATATTACGATCTCTGTTAGATTCCATCGCCCAGAACTTTGAATCTCTCGATTTCGTGCTAGTTTGACCGTTTCTGATGATTTCTCCTCTGATTCGGTTTTCTGGTTTCTTCCGCTAATTAGATATGCGAGCTTTCGATCAATTGAGGCAGCTGGAGATTTTTTTCAAGGATGAGAGCAGGCATGGATTACCGGTGGTGGATTTGTATGAGCTTGTTCAACATGCCGGGAACATATTGCCCAGGATGTAAGCACATGATGATTTAGATTTATTTTCATCGTTTGAGCTACTTCTGGCTTCTCTTTATCTGATAGTCTCCGTTATTTAAGCTAGATTGGACTTCAGTTATGAGATTAGACTAGAAAATGGCGATCTCGTATACATTTATCGAGGCAGCTAGGCGCAGAAAGAGATTATTTGCATCCTTCTCTTTGCCCTGCATTGATTTTTCTTGCTGAATGATTCACAGCTTTGTAATTGAAACTCTTGATGTCGGTCTACCAGGTATTTGCTATGTACGGTAGGGTCTGTTTACATCAAAAACAAGCAAGCTCCTTCTAAGGATGTTCTTAAGGATCTCGTGGAGATGTGTCGAGGTGTTCAACATCCAATTCGTGGGCTCTTTTTGAGGAGTTATCTTGCACGAGTGAGCAGGGATAAGTTACCTGAGATTGGCTCAGACTACGAAGGGTGGGTCACACATATGTTTCTCTCTTTCCTTTTTCCGCTGAAATTTGGCTGCTTAGCTGTTTGTTTACTCTCCTTGCAACTTTCATGCAGAGATGCAAATACTGTGATGGATGCTGTGGAATTTGTGCTTCAAAATTTCACCGAGATGAATAAGCTCTGGGTTCGAATTCAGAATCAGGTGAATTTTGATCTGTGAAAATAATTGATGGTAGTTAGATACGCATAGCACCTCTGCACTTGCATGCCTCTGACTGAAGCATAAATGAACCATGAAGAGCATGCTTTTGGTCATGCAGGTTGTGTGGTGCTTGTGAATCATTGATATTGGTGAACCTGAGCTGAGGTGTTCCTTGGACTGCAGGGACCTGGAACAGTTCGAGAAAAGCAGGAGAAAGAGAGGAACGAACTTCGTGATCTTGTACTAACAATACCACTGCTGGACTGAATACCGTATTTACCATGTCACTGCCCAATACGCTGCATCTAATGTTTTCCTCTCAGGTTGGAAAAAATCTGCACGTTCTAGGACAGATAGAAGGTGTTGACCTTGAGATGTACAAAGAGACTGTTCTTCCTAGGGTCTTAGAGCAGGTTGAACAGCTCATCTTTGCATGTCACCAGTTTCCTTTTGGTATCGATGAGACTTAAGTTGCTGTATAATCTGATAAATCTGGAAAACTTGAACAGGTCGTCAACTGTAAAGATGAGCTGGCTCAGTATTATCTGATGGAGTGCATAATTCAAGTCTTTCCTGATGAGTACCATTTGCAGACTCTTGAGACACTATTGGCTGCTTGTACCCAACTGATGGTGGGTAGGCTAGCAATTGAGATTTTTCTCTTTCCTAATAACACATGCAATTGTATGTTATCTAAAATGCTTTCTGATTATGTCTTCTCATATTGCCATTATCTCCTGAAAGGGTCTATCTGAGCTGTATGTATTCCATTCACTATTCTTGTTATGTGCAAGTATTTGGGTATTTTCTTGCTTAGTATTTGGTGACTAGGGCTTTAGCTCACCAATTAGAAGTTTTAGAAGGAGGTCCCTGATCTCTAACAAAATTCCGAGTAGGGTATCCTCAAGAAAGAGCACTTGTTGTTTTCATTCTCAGCGCCTTTTCCTCTGAAATCTTTGACCTTTTCCATCTTCTCTGACTTTAAGAAATATATTCTCAGCCAACAGTTGACACCAAGATAGTGTTAACCCAGCTGATGGACCGGTTATCAAACTATGCTGCCTCAAGTCCAGATGTAAGTGTCAAATGAGCTATCTTCGTGCCTTTTTATTTTGGTTTAATGTTGCTGAGATGTCTTGCCTATTCGATACTTCTGGCAGGTGTTACATGAATTTTTGCAAGTGGAAGCTTTTGCTAAATTGAGCAGTGCAATTGGAAAGGTTGGCTCCATTAAAGAGAAAATCTATTGTAAATTAATTAATTTTTTTTGGTTGTTGAATATTCTTGAAACATAACGGCCCTTAGAATAGTCCTATGTAGGTCCCCAGTACCATGGGAAGTAGTCAGCTTGGTTGTAGTTTGTCATGATATTTTCCAATCTTTGGTTACCTTCTCTTAATCAGCTCTTTTGTTAGGCATTGTCAAATCAGTGACATGTACTCGGAAATAGTGCCAGGATAGTCTGAAAATGTCTGTCCTCTAGTAGTTAGATTTGAGAATTCAGTAGTTACAAAAGGAGAGCATCTAAACTTATACAGAACGTTAAATAAAAAAACTGTAAAAGTCATTCAAGTAACAAATTTCTAGATGAGGCATCTAGTTTAATTTGATCTCAAACCCTTTTTTAACGCTCTGGACCCAAATGGCTCAGTTCTTATTGTAAGTTCTGCAGGTCAATGAACTCAATGCTTTGAGTCTTTGGTTCTTCCAGCCTTCAGCATACGATGCTTTATTTTTCTTGAAATATATATATGATGTATGGACTTGGTGTGAGCTGCAGGTGATAGATACACAGCTTGAGATGCCTATTGTTGGAGCTATGACGCTGTTTGTCTCTCTCCTGACTTTTACACTCCGAGTTCACCCTGATCGGCTTGACTATGTGGATCAAGTATTGGTATGGATTCCTTCCTTGGCCATCTTCTCTAAATTTTGCCTTGGTTAATATTTGTGAAATGGTGTATGATGCATTGTTTAGGTTTTATGATTAGTTTAATATGGTGTAGCTCTGGTGTTGAACTAACTCCTGATCCGCAAACTTTGTAGGGTGCATGTGTAGTTAAACTTTCCAGTGTGCCCAAGCTGGAGGACGCCCGTGCAATGAAACAAGTTGTTGCACTTCTGAGTGCTCCTTTAGAAAAATACAATGACATAGTTACAGCTCTTACACTGTCAAATTATCCACGTGTCATGGATCATCTTGATGATGGAACGAATAAAGTAATGGCAATGCTTATAATTCAAAGTATAATGAAAAATGACTCGTGTATTTCAACTGCTGATAAGGTATGCTAACTACTTTCCTCAATTAAGAACATATATATTATCTACTATAATAACATGCCAATTTGTGTTCACTAGGTTGAGGTGTTGTTTGAATTAATAAAAGGACTTATAAAGGATTTGGACGGAACCGGTACAGAGGAGGTGCTGTCACTTTTTCCTTGGGTTTTTCCACGTGGTTTTGCAATGAGTAACTCTTCTCAGCTCTAATCTAACGCCTTAGTTCACATGGATTTTTTGTGTTTGCATCTAGCTTGATGAGGAGGATTTCCAGGAGGAACAAAATTCGGTAGCCCGACTGATACATATGCTTGATAATGAAGAACCAGAGGAGATGCTAAAGGTGAAACATCATACAAATATCGAACTTTATGTTCAGTAGTTATGTGCATTTTGTTTCTGGACCTACTGTCTTTCCATGATTTTAGCAGATACATATGGAACTGTTACAGTAACTTGTTCACTTGACCTGAACATGGTTATTTATTACTTAGAACTGTACATCTGAGTCTCTTGCTCCACTCCCCTGAAGCCGCCTGCATCCGGCTTCAGACCCATTGGCATTATTTAATAGAAGTCATATATATAAGCATTGGGCTATGAGACTTTGGTTCTTGCTACATCCTATCTTATGAGTAAACAAATTGCTTACCTGAGTACTTTACTGATATGCAGATTATATGTGTTGTGAGAAAGCATCTTATGACAGGAGGAACTCGACGCCTGCCTTTTACCATTCCCCCGCTTATTTTTTCTGCACTCAGGGTATATCTCTTATTTTCCCTATAACGTGCTTGTATGTGTGTGTATCCAGTTTTTTATATGTACCCTGGCACAACAGACCCACCCAATCAAGGCACATATTGCCTCTGAGATTTTATCGTGCAATGCTATAGATGCTTTGTAGGGTTTTAAGTATACTCTCATTGACTTTTTTTTTCTGGGAATTCTTCTTACGAAAAGCAAGTTCTATGTCTTTAGTTCTACATGAATTACAGTATAATGGACGTTTTAACATATGCACTTATTTATGTGGAATGCTTCCTCATATGATGATATTGCATGATTACTTCAGTGGGATTAGATTCTGTGCTTTAAGAAAAATGGTTGGCTTTAAGAGTTGCTTAATTGTTTCCGCCACAGTTGGTCAGGCAGCTAGAATCCCAGGGTGGAGATATAACTGGAGAAGATGCCCCAGCAACCCCGAGGAAGATTTTTCAGATCCTCAACCAGGTTATATGAGCCCTTTTTTATTATCTTTAAGATAGAGAAACATGTGTTATTTCATTGAGGCTGGATTCCAGGAGTTAGACATTTATTCTTGTGAATCGATTATCTTCTTGATGACTATCATAAATTCATATCATTTTTTGAAAATCAATGCAGGAATAGCTTCTCTATTTGATTAACTAAAAGCACTGTACTGTGTATTTGGCGTGTTAGATTGTTCAATTATCCACCAAAGCTTGCACATTTTTTTCACTGTCCTGCTATTTGTCTTAGTTTTAATTTTTCTCTCCGAACTGCAGTATGCAAAAATTAAGTTGTTAATGACACATCACGTTTAATCCTCAATATTTTTTATAGTGCACTGAACATGTGCTTTTTATTCCAGACAATTGAGGTTCTTTCCTCAGTTTCATGTCCTGAACTGGCTCTAAGGCTCTACCTCCAGTGCGCTGAGGTAATTGTTAGGGTCATCAAACTTAATTCGAATTTGTCTGTAGGCAAGGTGTAATCCTACGTAGCATTCTCAACAATTTGTCTCGTTTTGGATTGATGATCAGGCCGCAAACAACTGTGATCTTGAGCCTATTGCTTATGAGTTTTTCACCCAAGCATTTATATTATATGAGGAAGAAATCGCGGTAATTAATTTTCATTTCTGTGTTAACATTACACAACCAAATCTCTCTCCTAAACTTCTTATACTTCCATTTTCTTGTGTGTGTTGTATTATTATACTATAGGATTCCAAGGCACAGGTAACCGCAATTCATCTGATTGTTGGAACCTTGCAAAGGATCAATGTCTTTGGAGTTGAAAATAGGGACACCTTGACACATAAAGCAACCGGGGTACTAATGTTTTGCCAAATACTTTCTCATTTGTAAGTTTTCTTCACAACGAATGTCCAAAAATGTAAGTTGAGTTTTCCTTGTGAGCAGTACTCAGCAAGGCTTTTAAAGAAGCCTGATCAGTGTCGAGCGGTTTATGCATGCTCTCACCTCTTTTGGGTTGATGATCTAGATGGTATCAAAGATGGAGAAAGGTAAGTACTTTTCCTCTCACACTTCTTTTTTTTGCTCTTTTCATTCCGAGAAAACTTAACCGTAGGTAGTGACTTGTGTCAAAATACTAATGAATGATCTTTATCTCCACAACTTATCAATTCCCTTAATGCTGCAGAGTTCTTCTCTGTTTAAGACGTGCACTGAGGATAGCAAACGCTGCTCAACAAATGGCTAATGCAACAAGAGGTAGCAGCGGACCAGTAACGCTGTTTGTGGAAATCTTGAACAAGTCAGTATACTTAACAAGAACAAAACAAAAAACCTATGATATTATTTCATACACAAAGCAACATCTCCGTACTAATAATGGTTTTTTTGTTTAACAACAGGTACATTTACTTCTTTGAGAAAGGAAATCCACATATCACTCCATCTGATATACAGAGTCTCATAGAGTTGATCAACAACGAGATGCAAAGCGACAACGGTAACACAACAGTCCACTCAGATCCCTTCTTTACAAGTACATTGCGCTACATTAGGTTCCAAAAACAGAAAGGTGGCTTGATGGGTGACAAATACGACCTCATCAAGTTGTGACTTGTATCCGCCACACAGTACTGAATCAAATTCAGAGAGCTAGATACCAGAGAGCTGAAAAGGATGTGTATACACATGTTTGTTTTCATCTCGGTCCATGACAAAATGGAGAAACCTTTGTAATTTTGTATTTTCTGTTCCTAATACTCTCTTTTGTGTATAGAATCCTTGTTTAAACCATTTTTTTTACAAAAAATTCATTGTTGTTTCTATTGTATACAACAATCTATTTTTTTGTCTGCACATAGTTGACTATAACAAAGAAAAGCTGAGCTTACCAGAGTAATAACAATGATAAAACTAAATCCGTTAAAAAATTACAAAATGGATCTCAGGAGCGGAAAAAAAATTGGTATTAAGAGATTAGTCTACATAACAAAAGTACAACAACAACAACAACACACCAAGAACTCATCCCTTCTCTTACTCCAATCCACTTTGGCCTCACTTCTCTCAATTAGATTCAGCAGCCAAGAAAAAAAGTGTTTAAAGACCAAAACAAGCCGGATTCAACAACTATACAATGTTGCTGCATTTGATGCTGGGTTTTTTTTTGTTCTTTCACCTTCGTTTGTTACCCTAAATCTTCTTCTTCTTCTTTAAGATGATCACAAGAACACGCAACGGTTCTTGTTCTTTTTCTTCTTCTTTTGCTTCGGTGGCTGAAGCACAACTTTTATGGCTGCGTCAAAGACTGCTTTCACATTCTGCAAAACCCATGGCTCAAACATTTTCAGTCTCTTATCCAAAAACCAAACATGTGTATGATTTATACGAGCGTACCTGCTGCGTCTTTGAACTACATTCAATGTAAACCGGAGATCCAATCAGTTTCTTTAGTTCCTCTCCCTGCAGACAAACAATTAAAACATACCTCATCAAGAATTTGCCTGGCAAAACTTTGTCTGAATTTTTTTTGGATTGTGGAGTTACCTACCTGGTTTGTTGTAATAGGCACTGCACCAGGATGGTCTATGAAGAACTGCTTGTCATCTCGAAGATCTGTGAGCTCGAAAATTTACAAAGACAAATTAAACAATTGCCTCTTTACTTATTATCAGAAAAGAGTTTTAGAGAAGAACAAAGTAGATACCGAGCTTTGTTCCAACGAGGATAATGGGCACGCCAGGGGCATAATGCCTGAGCTCAGGAATCCACTGAGATCACAAGGCAAATAAGCTCAGCAAAGGTTATCCATCAAATGCAGAAAGCTAGATCAACAAAAGAGCCAACCTTCTTGGCTACATTCTCATAGCTGGCCTTGCTAATAAGCGAGAATGCAAGAATGAAGACATCTGCACCACGGTAACTCAACGGTCTTAACCTGTTATAGTCTTCTTGACCTGCACAAACCCAAGAGTTAGTCGGAATTTGAGACCCCAAAGAACACGAAACCAGATTTGATGGGTTTCAAAAGGTATTTTTACCGGCTGTATCCCACAATCCAAGATTCACTGTGTTCCCATCTACAACCACGTTAGCACTGAAGTTGTCGAAAACAGTTGGAACATAATCCTGATAGTCAATAAGAAGTCATGGTGAGTTGGTTAATCACCTTTTCTGTTTATAAACCTAAACTAAAGTAGTTCTCAAGAAAAATTAAAACGGATCATCATTAACGTATGCATCACCATGCCTCTTACATATTAACACCCACAGTAAAAAATGGACAAGATTTTTTATCGCCAAGTGTTCAAATTTTGACTAATACAAACAAATTGAACATGAACAATGCTCTGGCTGAGATTCTTGTAGGTGATAACTACGAAGCTAAATCCATGGAAGCATCATAAAAGGCCTAAAAAAATGCCGACTTATAAAAAAAAATTCTTCATCCGAATTTTCAAATTTAGAGATACTTATGATTTCACAAGAAGTACGAACGTTATAAGGATACATTTCAGACGATCTGGGAAAAAGAAACAAAATTTTGACTTTTTACAATCTTAGCAGCTAAAAACATTCGAGAATAGAAGATCCTAATCTCCAAAAGCCATTCTCAAAGAAGCTTCGAGAACAGTACTGAGAGCAAAAGAAAAAAACTAACAAGAAAACAAAAGAAGGAAACTTAGCAATGAGATTTACCGTAGGGAAAGTGTTGCTGGTGTAAGAAATCAGCATACAGGTTTTTCCGACGGCTCCATCGCCGACGGTAACACACTTTATGAACCTTGAAGCGCTCATCTCCGCCGCAAATTACAAACCTTTTAAAAAAAAAATCTATTTTCCTCTTCTACTTACTCAAATCTCAGCCATTCCCCCGAATCAATACACAAACTTTTTTCTAAACTCTAGAAAAACCCTAAACTCGAACTCGTAAGCTTTCTAATCCCAATCGCAGAACGGGCCAAATTCAAAATAGCAAAGCGAAATCGATGAGAGAGATTAATGACAGAAGAATGAGAAATTGTTGGCTTTTTCTTTTTCTTCTTTCTTTATTATTTCTCTGTGTTTTTGGGCCGTTGGTGACTTTGAGATGAGCTTTTAGATACAACCTTATGCCAGCTATGGTACACCAAACAACACCTTATCATTTACACTCACCCCACTTTAAATTTTTAAATTGTTTTTTTAGCACTTTAATTTCGAATTTGAATGAGAAAATTACCCGTTGTAATGTATAAAATATAAATACCTATTTACATTAAGAAATTTATATTTGTATAAGATAGCCAACTACCACCAAAACAACATCCTAAGTCACTAGTATCTTATTTAACTATAGATTCTCTATTTTTTTATTATTTTCATATATACTTTTGTTTTTTGGTTTACCATAATGAACCTAAACGAAATTTATCAAAAAAAACAAAAAATACAGCAGATAAATAAAAATTATAATCAAAAACTAAAAGAGTAGAGAACATAATCGACCAAAGTATGGGGAGACATAATATTGAGACAATTAATCATTAGATTGGGACGACTCTCGTCAAGAACGTGCGACTTAGTGTTACGGCACCATTTCATTTCATTTTATAAAATCTTTTTTTCTGATTTTATAATATAGTTTTATTTTGTCATGAGTATTTTTGTTATTATAATCTTTAAAGAGTTCTTCTTCATCTTTACGACATGTATAGGAAACGAAAAAATATTTCAAGAACGTGCTCAACTCTCATTCAAGCTACCAATGAGCATGTGACACGTAATGAATTGTCCCCGCAAGAGTGTTAGCCAAAATTATACGGTCGTATTATTACATTTTCTTCATTCATCAATATTTTTCAGCAATTATATATGATGAGAAGATATGAGCTAATAAGCAATCATATGAAACTAAGGAAGGAGTTAGAGTTAGCTTTACGTTTCTACCTACTATTCACCAAGAACACCTTTTCCCATTCATTTTTTAATTCTTAATGGAATGAATTTCTGAATTAGGAACTTTAATTTAGAATGTACCATGAATTATAATAATGCTTGTAATTAAAGCGACGTGTTTGGAAAAAAACAAGTAAATAATATAATCCTTTCATGAAGTCACGTGACATCAACATTTTTTGTTGAAACGAAAAATTAAAAGAAAAAGAAAACGAAATGGTGAGCCACAATTGGAAGCCAAAAAAGAAGAAGAAAAACCACTAACACGAGGAATTAGATGTGAGTTCTGGCAGATGAGACCAGAAGAAGAGACAATTAATAATGTACGGTTTGAATGCCTATTCGTAATTCAGATTTGGGTGTTATCAAATATTTTATCGAATCCGACAGTATTTCTTAGCACATTAGTTTTCTCCAATATATACTATCTTTTCTGGAGATAATCATTGGCTACACCAAACATACGGTACTCTTGAATACTATAGTATATCTGGAAAAATAGGAATGATAAGGTGTTCAATAATATTGATCGTGATCCGAGGGAGGTATTAAACCTGGCTGAAATGGAAGCGGTAGTATGGGAGGAAGCTCAAATATTGGATAACAATGTTTCACTAGAAACGCGTCAGGAGGCAAACTCACAAACAGATGCATCAGATCTCTGGTGCTTTACTGATGGTTCGTGGAAGGAGGAAAATACTTTTTCAGAATAAGGATGGTACACTAAATATAGGGACTTTACCGGATGGATGGGAGCACGAAACATACGATGCAGCCGCTCACCACTACACGCGGAACTTGAAACATTAATATGGGCGATGGAATGTATGTATATGGCAAATCAATCACTGGTGACTTTTGCGACGGACTGCCTTCAAATAGTTAAAATGGCGTCAAAACCAGCTTCATGGCCTGCGTTTGCTACCCATCTGAAAGAACTACATAGATGCAAAGAGTATTTCACGGAGTTCAATCTCGTTCACATTTCAAGGACACACAACAGCTATGCCAATAAATTAGCAAGGAGTGCACGCCAACAATCGGATTATGTCCACCACATAGATTTTTCGATGTCTGACTAGATATCTTAGTCGCTGTAAAACGTGATATGATGACAAAAAAAAAACCACTAACACGAAAACTCACTCGAGGCCCAAAACAAATAACACGAAGGCTCACTCGAGGCCCAGTAACGATTTTAGGCCCACTATGCTGCTAGTGGAAAATATCCGATTCTTGATACTGTCCCAAGTTTAGTAGATTAAGATTGAAATTTGTTGGCTTCTCATGCATTCAACATATGTAAAAAAGGACAGTGTTAAAGTCTGACAAGTGAGTTTGCATGACAGATGGCCCATGGTTGTGTTGTGTCCAACAAACAGACATTGTTAGTACTGAAAACTTAAACCATGGTCGAGAGACATTACACATGATTCGAATTTTATATGTTTATCTCTTAACATATCTGTAACAGTTTAATATTTTTCAACGGGATACAAAAATGAGTCAGGAACTAGTTGCAAGTCACTTGTCTGTGAAACTGGATCTAATGTTATGCAGCTATCTACATAGACTGAATGCTAGCTCTTTTTGTAGTACACCAAACTTTATATTATAGCCAAACCAACATAAACATAACTGGTACATGTCATAAAGTCACTCGTTGTTAGTGTGACTCAGAGACTTATTTTATGTAAAATACACACACAATTGACAATCAAAGAGTTTATGGGTAGATTAACATGGGAAGTAGCAGATACACTTGTGAGCAGGGAAGACATAGTTGCAAGATCCATGTCGTGCTCTCTCAAGTCGAATGCACTGATTCTTGCAAGCATTACTGTTTCCACAAACTCCAGACCATGTCCCACTAGGCCTCTCGCACAACTTCGCTTCCACCATTGTTGGTGCTTCTGTAAATACATATATCTCACAAGGTTCGTTATCAAATAATATGAGAAAGGAAAATTTTATTAGAATTCATTTCTCCATGCATGTGATAAGGTCATTCCTCACCGAGAGCAGCAAAAAGAACAAGAGCAGCGAAGAGAAGGGCGATGATGGAAGCAAACTTAGCCATGACTATTGCTACTTTGTTTTTCAATGTATGTGTGTGAAGTATGAAGTGTGAAGAAATAAGCTTAAGATCAACCTCTATTTATAGTAGAGAAAGATGATGGCTTTTCTCTACTTGTACGTCTTACGATAAAGTGTTTAATAAACACCGTCTTCTAGTATACAATGTTAACACGCAAGTAGCTCATGATAGACGATAAGGTGTTGACCAGTTCATAAACAGTGTGCTGATCAATGGCTAGTTTCACTGCTAAATTGTTCATTTGCAATTTGATTCGGTGGTTAAAATGACTGTCCACATTAGCCGGCTTGTTTGACTTGGTCAAGAAGTTATATGTGTCAAATTAAATGCGATGTGGTAGTGATTTGTCAAACGCCCACATCGCATTTAATTTGAACTTGGATATTTTCTTGTTATTGATCTCACAATCATGAAACCAAAATCTAAACGTATAGTTAATCTAATTACATAGTGGAATTGAAAAAGTTTGCAAGAGGGTGCGGACTAATTAACAAAGTTCAATATTTTGGGTTAATTATTTCAAAATATTATTATTTGTTTCTGCTTCAAAATTCTTTTTTTTTGTAAAATCCCACCCACTTCTTGGTTATATTTTTTTATATAAATTATATTGCTATATGTAATTTAGTAGTTCCCACCCCTAAACCAAGATGTGGTTTATCAGTCAAATTGGACCACCGAGAAGAAAAATCCGTTTTTAAAAGATAAAATCTAAAAACTAATTGAAAGAAAAATTGTTTGAAAAATCATCGCCTTATACGCACACTTTGATAATAAATGCCACGTACCAACAGCTTGCTTCGTTGCCCTCCCAAGGGAGCACCAGCACGAGCCACACAGAAAATTAGCAAACTCAGAAAAGACATGCTAAAGTGGTTAACTCTAAACCAAAAATGATTCGAACCGAATTTGTGAAGATGCTATCCACAAACTTGTGTTATCTGCTACGAATAATAAAAGAAAATTCACATGGGTGTGGGTCTAGAGCCTGGTCGTAGATTTTATTCCTAATTACTTTCAGAAATTTGATACGTTATACCTAATAAAAATAAGAGCTTTAAGTAGAATAAATAGAGTACGGTCAGATCTTTGAAGTAGGGATAGGAGATCAACGGTCTAGTAGGTGGTGGATCGGTCGGTCCAATGCTCTTGGGTGAAAACTCGTCCGCGTGGCCGTTTGCTTGAACTAATCGATCCATGACACAAACTGATCGGTCCAATCTTGTCTGGTCAGAAGGTTTTCTACCTTTTTGTTTATTTGAACCAAAATGTGATTTGGAAACCTTTTAAATCCACGAGAATATGAAACATGATTATGATTCTATAGACTCTAAAATCACCTAAAACCACGTGTACTCAACGAAAAACACGAAAAAAAAACAAATCAAATGCTAAAAAAACAATATGTCAGAACAAAAAACTAAAATAACAATTACAAACAAGTGAACTTTTTCATAGATTTCTCTCGTTCTAATTTTTTGTTCTTTGAATTTTAGATTATATAATCCTTATTATTATTTACTAGATTTTAAATTAGTAATTTATCTATTTAGTTAAAAAAATTAAGGTTTGTAAGGAGAAGAAATAATTTATAAATACATGTCGATAATTT